>MJUU01033025.1:0-20809 GCA_002080025.1 Modiolus philippinarum | reverse complement strand
TACTCATATTTTCTTGTAAATCTATAAACATTCTTGTAGTATGTTTTAAAAAATATGTGTGTGATCCATTCTCTCAAAATATTTCATACACTTTACTCCTTATGCAGTTGACATTACTTAGTAATGATGTCGAAAAAAACCCTGGGCCAAACGCAATGGTTGGTGAACTAACAATATTTCATTGGAACGCAAGAAGCGTCAGAAACAAAATAGATTACTTAGAGACCATATGTCATGGTTCGTCAATAGTTTGTGTTACTGAAAGTCATTTAGATGATAAGGTAGATAACAGCGAGATTCTTCTTTCGGGTTACAGTGAACCATATCGCTACGACAGAACATGTTTTGAGGGAGGGGTATTGTTATACGCATCCGAAGGTTTATTTACAGAGCGTAGGCGTGATCTGGAATTCGCGAATGGTGAACTCATTTGGTTGGAGGTTAAATTCCCGAGATATAGCCTATTGATTTGTGCGGTTTACCGACCACCAGGATCTAATAACTCCTTTTGGGACAATTTTCATGTATCGATTGAAAGGGCTCTTGAAAGCTCTTCACGAATTTTGTTAACAGGTGATCTGAATGTTAACCTTCTCGTTGAAACCAGTAACCGATTAAATGATATTATTAGTACATTTAATTTAACAAATTGTATTGTTAATCCGACTCGTCTAAATGCATTATTAGACCCGGAACTGTGTTCAGATGAATGTGAAATTACCTTCGCAGATGTTATAGAAGTTGAAAGAACCAAGAGTGATCACAATGCAACTACTGTTGTAATTAAGATTCCTCTTAATCTCGATAGTTCATTTCAAAGGGAAATGTGGTTGTATAAATATGGCGATTTTGATGGTCTTAATTCAGAAATTTCTGATTTTGAGTGGGAACCTTTTTTATTGAATACTAGTAATATTGATGAAATGACTGAAACATTTACTAATAAATATACGGAAATGGCCAAACAATATATTCCTACTAAGACTGTTACTGTAAGACCAAACGACAAACCTTGGTTCAATTCTGCAATACGAAAAGAAATGCGAATTCGTGATAGGTTACACAAACAAGTTAAGCAAAATAATCGTCCGTCAATATTGGCTAAATTCAGAGCTCAACGAAACAAAATTAATAACATGATTAAATATGCTCGTCAACAATTTTAGCAAATGATCTCCTGGACAAAAATGTAACAAATAACTCAAAGGGCTATTGGAAATTGGTTAAAATATTGAGCAATGGTAAAATTTCGTCAAATATTTCTCCATTATTAAATAATGACACAGGCGCTTTTGCCGTAAGCGATGTAGATAAAGCAAATATTCTGAATAATTTCTGTTGTTCAATTTCTAATATAGAGAATTCTGATAATCCTGTCCCCGACTTTGACACACGAACTAACAACACACTGGATATAGTTCACATATCCGTAAATGAAATAAAAGATATACTGGAATGTCTACAGCTGGGAAAAGCAGTCGGGCAAGACCATTTAAGTCATAATTTACTAAAATATACATCTGCTAGTATATGTATACCCCTTCAGATCATTTTTAATTACTCAATTCAAAATTGTATATATCCACAACTTTGGAAATCTGCTATAGTAATTCCTTTATTCAAGAAGGGCGTTAAATCAGATCCTTCTAATTATAGACCTATCAGTTTATTAAGTTGTGTAGGTAAAGTTTTTGAGAGAGTGGTTTTCAAATACATATATAATTTTCTTATTGATAATTCCTTGCTGTATCAATATCAATCTGGAATCATGCATAATCATTCAACTGTTCATCAACTTATAGAAATATAACATAATATATGGTTAGCTTTAGAAAATCGGAATTAAAGCATTTGATCGGGTTTGGCATGCAGGTTTATTAAAAAAAAGTGGAGGCATATGGAATTTCAGGAAATTTGTTAAAATGGCTTTCTAATTATATTAAAGATAGAGTTCAGAGGGTAGGAATTAGCAATACTTTTTCTGAATATGGGAAAATTAATAGTGGTGTCCCCCAAGGGTCAGTTTTAGAGCCGTTACTATTCTTAATATTTATCAATGATATTGCTGACAGTACTGAAAGTTTGTCAAGGTTATTCGCTGATGACACTTCTCTATCCTATTCATCTAATAACAAACTAGAAATTGAAAGATTACTTAATTCTGATCTTGATAAAATATATTCGTGGTCGAAAGATTGGTTAGTAGATTTTAATCCCAAAAAGACAGAATGTTCAACAATTCCTTCCGATGAAAAACCAAACATCATTTTCAACAATGAAGCTGTTCAATTTGTTGAGAACCATAAACACTTAGGCGTTACTTTTTCTTCTAATTGTAAGTGGACTTGTCATATCCAAAATATTTTAAAGAGTGCATCATGCCAATTGTCAGTACTACGAAAGATTAAATTTAGCCTTGGTAGACAACACTTAGAAAAAATATATTTTTCATATATTTTACCTTTATTAGAATATTCTTGTGAGCTATGGGACGGGTGTACTGCTACTGATAATAAAAAAAATAGACCAAATTCAGCACGAAGCGGCCAGAATTGTTACTGGTTTACCAAAATTTGCCCGTCTTGAATCGCTATATTTTGAAACTGGATGGGAAACACTTGAGTCTCGACGAAAAAGAAGAAAACTAAATGTATTTTACAAAATTCGTAACGGAAACTGTCCATCATATCTAAGTGATTGTGTGAATCCCTTTATTCAAGAAAATGTTATAAATTTAAGATTTCAAGCTGAGTTTAATATTCCACGTTCAAGACTACAAATTTATTCCAATTCTTTTTTTTCCATCTCGTATTAATTTATGGAATAATCTTGGCGAACAGGTACGAAATTTACCAACTATTGCGAAATTTAAGCGATTTTTAATTGCAGAGTCGAATGGTCAAAAGCCCCCAAATTATTATTCAGCAGGTAATAGGACTTTAAATATTATTCATACACGGCTGAGACACAGATCAAGTAGTTTAAATGCAGATTTATTTAGAGTCAATATTGTTAATGATCCAAGTTGCAGATGTGGCCATATATTAGAGGATGCCATTCATTTCTTTTTTGAATGTATTCTTTATGGTGATGCAAGAGTCGAACTGAGAAATCAAGTAAATGTTATAAATTTCAATCTTGAAACTGTTCTTTTTGGCGACAGCTCTTTATCTGAAGACATAAACCGAAATATCTTTTTATCTGTACAACAGTTTATAAAGAAAACAAGGCGTTTCCCTCCTGGTTGATCACAAACAGTTTTTTGGGTTTTTTTTTTGTCCTTATTCTATTATTTGTTTTTCTTCCCTTTTCCTTTTAAAAAATGATTAAATTGTGTAATTGCAATATATGTATTTTCTGCCATAAAATGTATTTCTTTTAAAACAAAAGTACCTATATATGTACTATAATTCAATTTAATGTATTTGTTTATTATTTGGTTGACTTATGCAATTGTATTGTAAATATATATTATATGGAGAGGACCTTTGTAAGTTGGGATAACTTGTGTCCAATCCATATGTTGTATTATTTGAACAATAAAATAAGTTTAATCTATGGGGGAGGGGGTGGGGGTAAGGATGGACCATCTGATCGTGGATATTTTTTTCTCACTGCAAGCAATCCTGACGTTTTTTTTTTTTTGTTTTTTTTTTGGACTAAGACAGACATTTTGTTTATATATGTCATCCTGGTTATTTTTTTCAGCCATCGCCTGTCCTGATATTTTTTTACAAATTTATGATCCTTCTTAGCCCCCTTTCCCACGTAACAATCAATTGGTCACTCCCTTAGCAGCACTAAGAGAAACCAATAACCAATGAAAACAACACCATGATAATAAAGATAAAAACAATACCTACCAATTGGTCGATGCCACTGCTGGTGGACTGTTAGTCCCCGAGGGTATTCACCAGCTCAGTAGTCAGTACTTCGGTACTGACCCGAAAGCCGATTATTTTTGGAACCTTACAATATCTAAATTTATGTAAATTTTATTGAAAACTAAGGAGTATCTCCCTCACGCAAAGCTCTGTCCTTAGCTGATTTTGGCTTTACATTTAGGTCATATTCGCTATTTGTTCTCTATCAGTTTTTAAACATCTTTGAGTTTATGGTCTTCCAAGCGTTTAGATTTTATCTGCACTGATGAGACATAAGTTGTCGAAATGCGCATATGCAGAAAGTAAATTCACAGTAACTTCGGTATTTAGTTACTTGATAATAAACATCTTGATAAGGACAAAAATATAAAAATATACTTTGACAACAAAGATAAAACAACACAATGATAATAACACTATATTTTATCAATTAAGATCTGTCCTTACCTGATTTTGGCTTTCCTTTTTAGATCCTATTGGTAAAATGTTTTCTATCAGCTTTTCCGCACATTTCGGTTTTTGGATTTCCAAATGTTTTGATCTGCACTGAAGAGACATAAGTTGTCGAAATGCGCATATGCAGAAACTAAATTCACAGTAACTTCAGTATTTTGTTATTGAAAACAACACCATGATTAATTACTTTAGAAACAACACTACGGACATTGAAAAGCAATATACTTCTATCTATAACTTTTGTGTGCACTTGTTCTTAATTGAAGCTGAGTGGTGGTTTGATCTGGATTGTCTTTAGTCTTGAAGAACTGCATCACATGCTTTCTAAGCCGCTGAGGTTGCATTCCTCAAGACTATCAATCCAGACAAACGCAGTAGTGCGATTTGTCATTTCTCCATTTACTTATTTATTTGTTTTAATAATAATTTATTCATTTATATTGTTATTTAAACCGCTGTTGGTGTGGGCGTTGTTTTGATCTGGATTGCTGCTAGGCTTGAGGAACATGCAGCACATGCTTTTTAAGCCGCTGATGTTGCAGTTCCTCAAGACTATCAATCCAGACGAAACGGCGCAATACGCCCACTTCCTCCCCCTTTTAAGTACAAATGGGAATAAATATTTTTTCCGTTTTTCAACAATGAAATGAACCCTTAGTGATATGATATTTCATTTTAAATGATACTAGTTATGAATTAGTTACTTTGATATAAAAGTACAGTGAAATGTATTTTTTTGTGTATATTTTGTTAATATTTTGTATGATCTGCCATAGTGATTTATTTCAATGTATATTATGTAAATTTTGCTCCTGTTACGCAGTTAGCTGCGGCTGAGTTTATTAATAAAAGTTCAAATCGTAAAATAAATCATAACAAAATAAAGGGAAAAAATCAATCTCATGCATTTAAGGTCACCCTAAATTAATACTACGTTTAACGTCACCCGCGCTCGTAGGTTTTTGAAAATTCTTGAAAATAAAAAAAAAACAAACAAAAAATTGGTAGCATCCATAAATGTCCGAGTTGAGGTCGAGATCCATCACCAATTGGGCTGTCAGGTATGGACCTAATGAAAAACTTGCAAAAGAAAGTGGAACGAAAGGTTTGATTCTTCAGAAATTTAAAATAAAAGTGTGAAATCTGTACTAAAGCATATTTATGCAAAAATAATTGAAAATTTTTTTGTTTGAAATTTTTGTTTGTTTTATTTCTCCCTCCCTACTTCGTAGCTATCAAGGTTTCACGTAGACGTTAAACTTAGAATTAATTTAGGACGGCCTAATCCGGGGTACAAGCTGAAAAATTGACACGATCTTTTGGTATCATAAATTGACTTAATTTGCAAATTAAAATCTGAGTAGAATAAAATTTTATTTTAAATTTTTTTTGTCATAGTATTGTTGATATGTTTGTCCATTGTAAGATCGGGTATGATGTATTTCGCACAAGTTTTCTCCAACAACGCCTTTCCGTGTCAAATTCACAAAATACTAGAATTCAAAATAAATAAAAAAAAAAAAAAAAAAAAAAAAAAAAAAAACATGTAAGTAAATAAAAGGAGAAAAGATATAAAAAAATAAAACATTCCTTTTAGACGCTTGTTGTCAGATAAATCATTTAAAAAACGCCAGTATTTCAGATTTACACGATCTTCAAACGAATTTTCAATTCAATTTTTCTCTTCTTCGATGTTCCCTAACCCCCAATTCCTTTGCAAAAATTCTCTTTACAAAGCTCGCACTCTTTACATAAGGAGAATCCAAATATTGAAAACTACGTCATGAAACGTGACGTCATAAAAGACATGACGTTACCATGAATGTTGCAAAAACGTATTGATAAACAAATAATAGTTTCATTTTCAGAATGAATCTGTCTTAGATGAAATACAATGACTTATATTGTTATCGGCCCAGATCGGCCCGCTGGCAGTTAAAGGACACACAAAAATCGGCCCAATCGGCCCACTGGCAGTTAAGGGTGGCGCAAATCGGCCCAATCGACCCGCTGGCAGTGAAAGGTCATGGAAATCGGCCTAATCGGCGAGTTGGCAGTACATGAGTTAATGTCGAACAACGCTACATCCATGTCTTTATTTATGATCATTTATCACATGGATGCGGGATCGTCAATAATTCTAATGCAACATGAATGTAACAGTAGATTTCATTGGTCAAAAGTGGCCGTCAAATACTCTATATACATGCCTCGAACATAGTAGGTTCCGCGTTTTTCCGCCATTTGATAGCCATTTTGAAAATCCAAAACAACAAAACTTTTGTATCTCGTTCATGATTGTTATGACGACGTTCAACACAAAATATTCTAACGTCGTTTGGCGGAATTTTTATTTTTTACCTTTTTTGACAAAAATACGACAAAAATATTGTTCTGTTGCATTAGAATCGCAATATCAGTACATTATTTTAATATCCGAGGGCGTCAATCTTGATTTGTTGAGAAGTATATAAATTAAATTGGCAAAGTGCTCTGGCAATCACTGTCATCCGTTGCCTGACAAAAGCACCAATGTCCCAAGCCAGTTGACTATCACAATATATAAACAAACACAAGGAACTCATCAAGTCGATCGTAAGAAAACAAGGTAATATAAAATAATGAGATGTGGTCAATATAAACAGGAGTTCAGAATAACATTTGGAAATTACAAAATAATGAATGCCAAAATTAACCATTAGGATGCTTCAGTTTGATGCTATTCTATTTTACTGCAACCATGGAGAGGCTTCGGTTTAATGATGTTGTGTGTTTACTAAACGTTTTCGCAGACATAAACTAAATCCGCTGAACACCAACTAAGCCATTATGCCATGTTTGACAGTCGTTATGTATATATATAAAATTACGAAAAAGTTGTCAGTGAGAGACCTGTATTATTTTTACTTTGTTGAATTTTATTCAATAGATTTATTTATTTCAATGGTAACCACGGTGACAACGGTGTACATCCTACCAACAATATATGACTCCTTGTTCAAGAAAAATGTAGAAGATATGTGTTCTTTTTTTTCCAGACAGAAGTCTTATCCAGCTCTGTTCTGTAGGTTGTTTACGAGCCAAATCCGGAAGAGATTTGATAGGCAATGCTTTGTACAAATTCATTTTGGAGAATTCTTTTTTCTGTGCCTAGCTTCCGGTGACTTATTCAAGTACCTTTAAACGTATGCATATTAGGTCTTTAAAAACTAGTGTTCATTTAAAGTATTGACCGCAAATATAGTAATTTGCCATGTTTCGTTTCTTTATCTACCATTAATCCTGCTATACCTAATATTTTGATTTCTTATGCTACACCTAATATATTCAAAATAGAGTATAGCATTCGTAATTTATATGCAGAAACTAAATTCACAGTAACTTCGGTATGTAGTTATTTATTACCACTTTGCCGATGCCTCTGCTGGTGGACAGTTAGTCCCCGAGGGTATTCACCAACCCAGTAACCAGTACTTCGGTGCTTGCCCGAAAACAAAAAAGAAACTAACAATATCTAAACTTATGAAAACTTTGTTTAAAACTAAGGAGTATATCCCCCGTACATACCTCTGTCCTTAGCTGATTTTTGGCTTTTCTATTTAGATCCTATTGGTAGTTGTTCTCTATCAGTTTTTACATATTTCGGTTTATGGATTTCCAAATTTTTTATTTGATCGTCACTGAAAAGACAATTTGTTGAAATGGCCATAATCAAAAACTAACTTCACAGTTACTTCGGTATTTTGTGATTAATAAACACCAGTAGAAGGCAATACTAAAACAAATAATCAAACTTTTTGCTGATCTAACTTATACTGCAACGAATACCGAAGCATTGAGGCAGAAATGGCAACATCTAAACGCAAACAAAACAAATGGAAAGATACATGCAATAGAAATTTAGACAACATGGCAAAGATAAAAAATACAGCACTTATTTTTGTCAGTGACAAAAAATGAAAAAGCTAAAGGACGGGCACTGATCAGTAGTATTGCTTAAATACAGAAGGTAGAATGCCGTTTTTGACTAGGCGAGATAGAACTCTAGACATTTACATGCATTAACGTAGGCTTAATCATGAATTTTACTGAACTTCAAATTTTCAGCGGTTTCAGGAACCTTAATGTCGGGCATTGAACATTTAGTAGTGCAAAAATGCATAATAACTTTCTGATAAGGTGAAATAAAGGAAGACATAATACACGATATGTAATTACCAAAACGGGATAACAGTAAACACCTACAATTGCCGTGAACTACAATAACATGCCACGATTTACAAGCGAACTGCACTAGAAAAACAATAATGAAATCAAGAGACAAACATAAATAACGATAAGAATTCGGGATAGCCGAACTTTGTACCGGCACTAGCAAAAGCCAGTGATAGGGTTAAACAGGTTTATGGGTATCCCTCCTTTCTCTATCCCGTTTCTTAACTTTCAAACTTCTGTTATCTCAGTAATTTAGTTTGGACATTCTTTTCCTAGTATGAACACAACAGAACCAATGCGTTTTTTCAGCTCACTTGGTGTTGCAGTTTACAGTATTAACAATGAAGGGATGTGGAGTAAATGCAAATGAGACAAAGTCTCTACAAATACATAAAAATTCGAAGCAATGTCTCTACAAATACATGACAACTCTAAGCAATGGAACAACGCTTTTATTGTTGTTCTTCATCTTGAACACACAATGAGGCATTTAATAATGAGCTTTCCTCATACCTCATATTAAGTTCAAGTATCGCTGTATTATCATCACCTGTTAGGTAGTTGATCATAAAACTCTCTAATAATCACACAAAACAACGACAGTAGAATACCAAAGGAACAAAGCACTAGATTACATAAATCAAAGTCCAGAGGCAAGGCAAAAGCAAGAACACCAGGAGACGGAAGACCAAAGACACTATAAACCCACAAAACACATGAACACTACATATACAACACAAAAAACTAAAGCACTATCAGTGTGAACTCTCAAAAACAGAGTGACATCAGGTGCTCCGGAAGGGTAAGCATGTCCTGCTCTGTATACAGCACCCGTCACACTGTCAGCGGGTCAATCCGGGGTAAAGTCAAAACCGGTAATTTCAAATCCGGGAAGACGTAAGTCTAACTGAAAATGTGAGTTTTCATTTGAGACACTGACATTTCATATCTATTATGTCCTGGTGACGGCCATACAATTTCTGAAGGGACGAAAGTAACAACGGCTGAACATATCCCTGACTCAGCAGTTTTTGTGAGAGTGTTTTTGCTCTTTTCCTTTTTAGCCGACCAGCTAGCCAAGAAAACTGCGAAAGAGGCCGAGTCATTAAACAGTAAATATAATGTTACAAAATCAGATGTCAAACGGGAAGTTAAAAAGTCAATAAAAACGAAATGGCAGAACAGATGGTCCATCTCAGAAAAAGGAAGGAAATTGCATGAGCTAATACCAGATGTTGGAAAAGCCTGCAACCTGGATATACCAAGCACACAGATAGGCAAGGTCATGTCTGAGCTAAGGATAGGATATGCGTAGGCTAAAAAGATATCCGCACAACATTGTAATTCCCTCACGCCATATTGCGAATGCGGGGCAGAAGAAACACCAGAACATTTTCTCTTAAACTGCCCAAAGTATAGAGAAGCAAGAGAAGAAATGTTCAGAGAGCTTAAGTATAGAGAAGCAAGAGAAGAAATGTTCAGAGAGCTTACAAGTTTACATGGAAAAATAGATCTTGTGTCCATGCTTACAAACAGCAAGAACTACGCAACATCAGTTGAAATAATAGGAGAATACATCAAGAAATCTGGGAGATATCAAGAGCTGATCGTCATGTCTTGATCCTGAGCCAAACTGTACAATTCTAAAAGTATCAGCGAGAAATTACATAGAGCTAAAGATCACAGTCGAGAGATTTATCAAGTAGTTTTAGAGACGATTAGTTTCATCATTGACCTTAGGATCAGGATCAGGATTTCCTCGTCTATGCGTTGACACAGCGTTTGTTGACTGGATTCGGAATAGATTTTACACAACGTGAACAGTAATTTGTTGTTGATTTTTGCTTGGAGTACTGGGATGTAAGTCCTCTTGGTGGAAGTACTTTGCATTTGATGAGATACTTTGTTCCGCAACGAGTTAAATCCACTGCGTTGATAGACATGAGTGACATATTCATAAAGGTCAATTAGTTATTCTTTTTATGTTATAGATTTTCTACTCAAAAATCAAGATTTTAGATACGGATAATTTTTTTTTCAGTTCAATCCGCCTGTTGTTTACTTGACAATGACATTGACGAGATATTGTGAGATCACTGCCTCCGTTGACTAGACTGAATCTTTTATTTTCACCGGTGACAATATGAGATATATTTAACTAAGAAAACTCGATCATTCACCGCCATCTATATAATAATAGGGCTTTGACCGGCACCTGGGTCACCGAAAGAAAGCGTTGGATAAAGGATATCAGATAGACAGGGGCTACAAAGTCTAGCACTTTCACACGGAACAGTATGATCAAACGACCGAGGAGGACGTTCTACTGAAAACGTCAACACCTTTCTGGGAATGAAGCAGGAAGCCAGCGGGCGATCAAAATGATGTCAAACTGAAGACGACAAACAGAACTATATCAAAGACTACTAAGAAAGAGAAGGGATATTGTTAGAATACGACAGAATTCAGAAAAAACCCAGGGCTTTGGCCAATTTGATGTTACAACGTGTCCGGATAAAGTGTTTACTTTCCACGTTTGCGCAGACCATAATGCGCATTCAATGTCAACCTAATCTTTATTGTGACGTAGTCCCCTCACGCGAGCCATAACAACGAAAGGACAGACATCGATAGTACGAAGTAAAATATACTTAATGCTTTTTCTACAAAAGAATACGAACACACCATTGAGGGAACGAACCATTGATTTTTATCGGGGGGGGGGGGGGGGGTGTTGAAGAAATTCCGAAAAAAAATTCCACATCAATTTGTACTCTTTCACGAGGTCATCTTTACTTACTGTTACGTGCATTAAAGATTGATTGACGTGGTGCTTCCTAATGCACATATCATGTTTGTAATACACATATCGAAATACCCAACAAGTTTGAAAATAAAAAAAAATACATAACAACCTCACAAGTCATATACTTAAAATTGTGCATTAATGCTGTCCCCTTTTTGTTCTGTTTTGCATTGTATTTGTATTTGTGTTTTTGTCCTTTTTCTATACTTTATTTTATTTGATTTCAGGAAATAATTAGATATCTATGGCGTAAAAGAAAATAGATTTCGGACAAAAATTGTTTTGTCGAGAATAATTGACCTTTATGTCTATAGGAGTCAAGAATAATGTTTATTTCGCTGAACTTGATTACTCTTTATTCAGGGGCCGACTCCGACCTGCCGTTGGGCGTGGGGTTTTCTCATCGTTCATTGAAGATCTTATGGTGGCTTTGAGTTGTTATTACTCCCCTTTGGGTCGTTGTCTCTTAGATACATTCCCCGTTTTCCTTCTTTTTTCTCATTTTTAACTAAGCATACCCTATTAAAATTGTCTAGATTGCGCCTGTAGTTAAAAAATGCAAATTGTTATATAATTTTAGACAATCTTATGTGATTTTTACTCATTTTTAGAAAAAATGACCCGCCTGTAACTTCAAAGCCACGACAATACTTTTTAATCGTTGCTACTTTTTTTTTTAAATTGTCGTAAAATTTAGTGCAACATGTGATTGATCATTAAATATAAAACGTATAATAAAAATAATGATGGTCCCTGAAGGATCATTGTCAATGTGCCATGATTAAAAATCCCTGCATTTAAGTCATCCGAGAGGTTATAAGCTATTCGTATTAATACAGGGTTTGTTTTACAGTATACTCACTGATTAAGATATATAGATTATAACATGCCATTTTTCATATCAGACCCATTATCAGCCCTAGGTCAGTATATCAGCCCGAGAGCCGACAGGCTCGAGGGATGATTTTGACCATGGGCTGATAATGGGTCTGATATGAAAAATTGCTTGTTATGATATTTTTATCATATGTTTCAAACTAGAAATACATCCACAATTTCATACGCAATCTCAAAAGTTTATTTTCAGGAATCGCAATTTTGAGTTGTTCAAACCTTAAAACGTTGAATTTGCGAAGACAACATTTTGTTTGTGAATCATAATTTAAGATGAATTGAAAATAAATTCGGGTATGATATTTATTTCAAAAGATAATAAAAAATCAATTTTGTGTAGCGTAAAATCTATTGAAAAAATGATAATACAGTTACGGATTTAGCGTGCAATATAAACCGGAAGCAGTTGATATAAACCGGAAACAGTTGATAACAAAAGTCGTATCACACTGTTGTGAACAATTTGAAGATAGCTGGATTAAATATCAAAAATCGACAGTATTATCAAGGGGTAAAATTCTGCTGTTATTTTATATAAACATATGATAAAGTGTGTTATAAGTCAATAGAATAATAAATTTTATTCAATAAATATGTTCAAGTTCGTTGTAGAATAACTACCCGTTCGATTTTCGATGTTACTTTCCGTACTTACATTTGTACATGATTATTGTATTTTTTTAAGTTTATGTTCTTACTTATTTTCTTAGACCAAAAGAAATAATCCAAAAAAAAATATTAAAACAGCATTGAAACAGGGACAATTCCGATATGATATCGTCGAAAATCGATCAAAGAGGCAATCCTTGTTTTTGTTTTCTTTTCGTGAAATAAATGATTTCTTTGTTTTTAAATGTTTTAAAGAAAAATAAAGAGCCATTACATCCAACATGCAAGATGTAATATGTGTATTCATATTTCAATTCTGAACTTCGCTACACATCCTTTGATACAATATGTAATCAATCTTGAAGTTTTCTTAATGCATGTAGAATTTAAGAACAGCCATGGTACTCTTGCTAATGCAGTCATTCATGCTTATAGAAATGCACGTGCATCGTGTGGTCATCAATTGATCTTTACTCCTAAAACGTGATAAATTATGTTTTGGATATTTGTAGTCGTGACGTGAAAATGACTGATCGTTGATGCGCATTTTGGAGTGCGTAATCGTCCAAAGTAAACACTGAATCCGGACCCGTTGTAAACAGCTTTCGGGGGAAAATCGATCAATTATCCAATATACCACAAATAAAATACTATTCCAAACCAAGTGACTATGTCGATTCGTTAACCAGTGATCAAATCAGTTTGATTTTCGTTAATCTCGTAACCTATAATTTCCGGATCTTACGAGATAATGTGAAACTCCTGTCCGTATATCAAAAGAAAGACTATAGAATTGTACTTGACAAAAGAGTGGCCATGGACGATTACAGCACGCAACCGTATGGATTCTAATTTGTAAAGGCATCATGTGGATGGCTCGCCGACCTATGTTTGCTTCATGACGGGGAAAATGAAATATGTATATATGTAGATTAGTTGATTGTAAATTAACAACTAATTAAAAAAAATCATACAGGTAATAACAAAACCAAAAAAATCAATAATACACAGAACGGGATAAACAAAATAAAAATTGATAACAATAAAAAGATACAATAGTTGGGGCAACGTTAAGACAAAACCAGACACAACAGGGACTCCTGAGTACACCGAGTAAACAAAGGGAGATAACTGAGATCGGGTTGGCTAAAACGAGTTTAAGAGATCACAAAAGACAAATAAGTACCAACGTAAAGGTTTAGATAGAGTACAAACTCCTATTCACAAGAATTAATTAAACAACACAAAACGAGGCATACTTACAGGATAAAAAAAATAAAAGTCTTGGGTTAGAATACTGAACCTGGGTTGCCCCCACCCCAAGCGTCCCAACACTCTCACACTCTCACACCGCTTCACTACGTTTACGGTGCTCTACATGGGCGTGGTTTATAAGGTCATTTGCATAATCGGGGATAATTGAGGGGTTTCAACATTAGCTTTATGGAAGGGAAAGTGTTCTTTCTAGGGTGACACGTTTCACTTCTACTTCTTAAGAAATAAAATAAAAGAGACAAATTAAAGACAAACGTAGTTCTACAACGACAGGAACTCAGGATAGCCGGACTTTGTACCGGCACTAGCACTTGTAGGGTTTAACCGGTTTATGGGTACCCAAATCTCCCCTTTCACTATCCCATCTCCCTATTATAATAAACATATAAATAAGCTCAAGAAAGGTAGACAGACAACTCCAAGACCACAATCTTGAGAAGGAATAAGACTTGAAAGGTAATTTAGAAAGATGGGTGAATAAGTGCTCTCCGGTAAAGTGCCGGCTATCCAAAAGTGCCTAGTCTGCTGGTAAAACACTGTCGCACTACGGAAGAAACACCTATAACATATCTTGTAATATATGTGTTTAAATAAAAATAAAACTTGTAATTTTGTTAGATTTTAATCTGCATTGATATCATTATCTGATTCCTCCTCAGTTTTATTTTCCGCCGAAACAATGAGCGGTTGCACTGCTGTAGAGAGCCTAGAATACATAGAAAATGTTGAGTAATATATAGCGTTATAACACTATATTTGCAGATCTTCTAATATTTTCATAGTTTCGACAAAATTTTGTGAAAAATCAAGTTATAATGAATACAGAATCAACGTCGAGAACTTAAAATTCGAAGGGTGTAATGGTAGCGTTGATTGCGATTAAGTTGGATTTTCAAGCCAAATGTTTTTCAGGGTTTGTGGCCAAAGGTGGGCAACAGTTACAGACTTTATCAAAGCAAATTTCAAGCCAGCCCATTCGGACGAGCTTGATGCGTAACGGCGCGAGTCCATCAAAATTAAATATTTCTTTTGGAAATCAACGAAAGAATCAATAAAATTTATCTAAGCTGAAATATACGGAAGCTTATTAGGGACACAACACAATTTATTTTTACACAACACATTTTTTTTTAATTTGTAATTACAAATTAATAAATTGTTATTACAAATTAATAAATTGTTATTACAAATTAGTAAATTGTAATTACAAATTCATAAATTGTAATAACAATTTATTAATTTGTAATTACAATTTACTAATTTGTAATTACAATTTATTAAATTGTAATGACAATTTACTAATTTGTAATTACAATTTATTAAATTGTAATAACAATTTACTAATTTGTAATTACAATTTACTAATTTGTAATAACAATTTATTAATTTGTAATTACAATTTATTAATTTGTAATTACAAATTAAAAAAAAATTCTGTTGTGTAAAAATAAATTGTGTTGTGTCCCGTAGCTTCCGTAGAAATATCTTTTTAATTTTACCATTTACTTAGTATATTTATTGTTTATTGTCATAATTAACAAAATTTTCGTTCATCAGATCAGTCAGGCCAGTTGCGTATGAACATAGACAGGTATTAAAGAATAGCAACCAGCACGTGACGTCTTGATATCTTGATACACGTTCATAATAATAAGAAATTTATGGAAATTTACTTGTGATTATAATCACACGTAAATTTCTGATAATTATAATTACACTCCTCCGAATACTTCTTTAAAATAATAGAGGTATCAATGATAGACAATGTAGCAAATGTCAAATTATCCAAACAGGCTACACATTTGTCGTGGAAAAAATATTTACAAGGTTTTTGTACAAATCACTTATAATTATTCGATATTTTGCCTGAAAAGGGGTCATTTGCTCTCTTTCTGCTTTTACACATCTTTCGGTTACTGGTTCATCAAATGGTTTGACATGTCGGATCTTCGCTAAAGACATAAGTTGTCGAAATGTCCATCTACAGAAACTAAATATTTTTGTTCTTTATTCTTTGAGACATGTGTATGTATAATTTAAAAATATCTTATCTGCAAAACAAGTTTGGTGACGAACTGAAAAACCGATTATTAACAATAAAAAGACCAAGATTAAATGAAAAAAAGCGAGATTAAAATAAATAAATTGCCCCAAAACAGCAATAAATAATTACTTAAAAATCATGAAAGTTATATTTTTGGGGTTAGTTATATATTTTTTTTATGTAGAAAACGGCCCATATGTAATTCCCCTGACTTTTAAAACCCCTATATACTAAGTATTAGATGACAAACCCTTAGTTCACATCTGTTTCCGTCATGGCAAACATCACATTGGCAAAAATTAGTGCCATCAGCAAATAATCTCATGCAAGTTCCACCATTCAAACAACGTGTACAATTCGGATCAACTTCTAAAAATTATTTTGCAATATGTATTATCATATTTTAACATATTTGACAAAATCTGGTTAGGGAGCAATCATTTGATTTTAATGGGGGGGGGGGTGGTGGGGCAAGGAAGGAATTTGAAAAAAAAATCAAGGATCGGAAATTTGAAATTTGATCGGAAATATCAGGACAGGAGGAAGCTGAAAAAAATAACCAGGATGACATATGTGAAGCAAAATTTCTGGCTTGGATCGAAAAAAATGACAGGATTACTTCGAGTGAGAAAAAAATGTCAGGGTCAAAAATTTCGTGAAGAAAAAATCCAGGATCAGATGTTCCTTCCTTGCCCCCCCCCCCCCGCCCCTAAAAATCAAATGGTTGCTCCCTTAGATCAATTAAATGTCATAGTGTGTAGAGTTGTCATATATTTCAGACTTTTATGTAAAAATAATATAACTTCGTGTGCCGGCATTCTTTGTCGAAAGACATTGAATCATCTCTGCTTTATACGATACTTTATCACAGCTGATCTGTATTGAACTCCAATACATCATGTGCTTCGTTACAACCCTGGAGTAGACATACGGTCTTTGATGTGTATTTTTCTGTCAAAGACACCTTACTTTGCAGTTTTACAACGACTTATACAGTCAAAATGTCATTATCCCCCTTCGATTTTCAAACTCGATTGGCCGGAAATTTTCATTGTTTCAGATAAATATTTATGCATAGAATAGATGTGCAGAATCTTGCTAGATGCGGACAAATATGTTCTGAAGTGTATTTTAAGATAATTTTGCATTTCAATTGAACATGGCCGACAAGATGGCCGCTATGCTGATTCTGTCATATGACTTGCGAGGAGGTATCACCATGGTACCCAACGCTATATTTTTACATAGTCTAATTAGCCAAATGGTCTACCTAGGGCGCTGGAAGATGCTCAGGCGATGTTTCCATAGATGTCACAACAGCAAAGGTTCCACTTCCAATGAGGGAATTACCAAAAATTTACTGATACAAAGCAGATTTAACAATTTTGGACTGATATTCAGACAAATATATAAATAATTTATCAAACAGAGTATAATGTCTTACGAAATAAGTATTGTAATAAACTTAAAAATTAAATCGAATACATGTAGACTTCTAACGCCAAGACCACTATCTTGAAAAGGAAAAAATAAGACTTAGAAAGATGTGTCAAGAAGTGCTCGTCCGTCAAACTGCCGGCTAAATCAAGGAGCCTATAGTCAGCTGGTAAAACACTGTCGCACTACGAAAGACTATTCTTGACCAAACCGAATGGTTTGGTAAAGAATCATCACGTATTTTAGTAGACATCGGCATATTAATATACATCGGCAAACGAATACCGAAGCAAGAACGAGGAAAAGGAAAACTCCAAAATCATAAAGCCAAAATCACGGCAATTCACTGCAACACGAATTGAGACAGTATGACAAAGACATAACAAATAAACAAAAAAGAAAGAACGTCACAAAACTAAAGCACTAGCAGTGTGAACCCCTATAAAAACTGAGGTATCATCAGGTGCTCCGGAAGGGTAAGTGAGTATACCTCTAACATCTTCAGGTCATTGGGTCCCAAAGCCAATGTTAACGGATTCGTGCAGAATATACTGTCAATATCCCTATCACGTAAAGATTATAAGTTACGTCCTAGTTTTTCTGGATTTTTTTTCAGTTTTTGTGCATTTTAACAATAATTCCACTAAAACGAGGATGAGTCTAAAAGATTTTTAAAATGGTAAAATTTTCTATCAACGAACGACATTCTTCGGTGTCTTAACATGCATTTTACATTAATACAACTGATACAATATCTCTCAACAGTAAGCAGTACATCTACACAGACTGTCAAAACACTTTTCTTACACATATGTCTCTGCAAATACATGTAATTGATTTTTGTTTTAATTTACCGAGTACTTACCGTAATGAGATGCCCTTCTGATGGCGGATGCCAGAACTACAAAGCAGAACAAGGTAAACACGACAGCTTTCATGTTGTATATGGTGTACAGACAACTTCTCATACAGACAAGAGAGTAACTCAGCAATATATATATATATAAGCTAGATCCCTTCCAGCAATATAATAAATAACAAAATTTCGTCATTTAATAATAAATAGTCTGGAATTTTACACGTAACATTATGTTTTTTTTATGTTTTGAAACAATTGATATCAATGTCCTTGATGCAAAGTTTAGATCAGCTTCGTCGCATGTAGATATGTTAAAAACAACAATAAAGCAGTTTGCAATCACCCATCTAATTGACAGTTATATCTACAGCACAAGTGTTTCTACATTTAGGATTGATTGACTGAATATTGCTTAGCGTCTACTCATTAATATTTCAACTATATCAAGATCAGAATAAGATGGTCAATAAGCGGGTCGAAATCGCAAGGGTCGTGAAATTTACTCTTACAGCCGATAATCTTCAGACCACTCAAAAAGAGCTTGCCACAAGGGTTCTTTAACGTGCACGAAGCTTGGTATTTCTTCGAACACGTAAACCGGAGTTTACATCCAATTCGAAAGATGGGTTGTATTCTTATTCCTCCCGTACTACTGAGGAGATGAAGCTCTGGAGGGTTGTACCCTGCAGCCTTGGATACTGGATCCTATTCTAATATTCCGGGGATCAGCTGGTTGATCATACCCCCGAAGCCGGAGATATCAGGCTGTATTTCTTTTCTCGGAGGTTATTTATTTTTGCTATGGATATGGGTGGCGTTTCAGATTCTATATCTATGAAAAAGAAAGGAAATGGAGTAAATATCAAGGAGACAACATCCCATCTCCAGGTTAAAACGGCCCAAAACAAAGCATCTAGGAGTCATACATTTTCAAAATGTAAAAGTATTTTTTGATAATGAGCTGATCGATCTTGCTGGCAACATATTGAAGGTAATTACATTGTCTTACCGGTCATTGTCTTGTGTTGTTTATCTTAAAGTTTTACTGTGTTTTACTTTTTATTCTAGTGGTCTTCTGTATGCAATTTATTTCAAAATGATCTGAAGCTCGTCCAATTTCTCCAGAGTGAAGTACTTACCAACAGAAAACCAGAGGATAAATATGATTCTATAGCGAACAAAACCCGTCTTGCTTTTAAAATGGTATTTTTATATAATCTTAAGCGAGATAGGTTTTATGTGAAGAAAGAAATTAAGGTTACAATAACGAGTTTTAAAAGCCACTGGAAAATGGGAGAAATTGGTGGGGGCAGGCAATTTTGCCTTCCATGCGACCAAATCGAAAAAGTCTTTTCATTCCTGCTACACAATTTGCGTACAACGGCAAACCTTTCCATATTATGACCTAACTATCCCGAATAGACAGGGTATTCCTCGATCCACCACTCAAAGAGGCTTCCATATATATATAGCCGGCCCAGAAAACCGATTTGGGCTTGGTAAAGGAAAATAAATTTTTAGCATGTCGACTTTTAGCTATGGTAAAGAAAAGGGTAAAAATTATTTTATACTACCCATTCCTAATCAATCATTAATTTTATCAAAATAAGATTATTTACTAAAATGTCTAAAAATATCAGTCTTTGACATTTGCAGGAAATTTTCCAAAGTTGCAATCAGGATCAAAATCATTCAAGCTTATTGCGTATCTACGGACAGTACCTAGATCCAAAAATGAAGGAGGAGTTCGCATCGAATGCCATATGTGTCACAATCCACATTTTTTGTCCTCTTGTTTGCATCAAAATAATTATCAAACACCCGAAAGCTTATTGTGCATCTACAGACCACATTTAACAGTTCTACATCAAAATTAAATCCCTAAATTCAAAAATGTAAGAGGAAAGCCATGTTACAACCACTTTTGTAATCCCAACCACTTTTGTAATCCCTTTATCACAAATGTGGTTTTGGGTTACAAGGGTGGTTGGACTGAATGTCTTATCAACCACTTTTGTAATCCCTAACCACTTTTGTAATACATCTATCTTAAGATTTTTTTCAACGTAATTTGGATTCAAAAGTACAGGTTTTACTGTAAAATGTCACTTTAAGTAAAGATCAACATTTTTTTTTATGAAACTCTTTGAGTTGAATAAGGGATTACAAAAGTGGTTGAGATTACAAAAGTGGTTGACTGAGATTTTTTATCAACCACTTTTGTAATCCTGCGACTTCAGATGTTGTTTAGTATTTTGAAATCCAGAACCGCTGTCACTTCACAAGGCTATTGGTACTTTGCGGAACGGAACGGAACGGAACGGAACGTA
>MJUU01033023.1:0-63159 GCA_002080025.1 Modiolus philippinarum | reverse complement strand
CAGCAAGATTCATTCGAGCGTTACTAGTGTGACTTTCAAAAATATTTAACAAAGAACATACTAGAGTCCTTTTCAGCAATTGTTCCATTTGATGTCTTTTGCTTATGAAAAATATCTAAACATAATATTTTTTAGGAAGCAGTTATATTTTGTTAGAATGTATTGCAACATAATTGTGAACTAAATAATAAACAAACAAACAAACGGGACATAATAAACATACTAGTAAAGAATAAAATAAAGAATCATGCAGCTATAGAGTCCATTTTTCCTTGGTATTCAAAGACTGTCAATAAATGGCGCAACAAACTGAAAATGATTCGGAGATGATGTAAATCGTATATTTTTTTTCTTTATTTTGTTATTTATTTTTTCTATTTATTTATTTTTTGTATTTAAAAGAATAATTATTCAGCATTTAACAATGCATTTGAACATTATCCATAGTCTAAAGAAACAGTCATTGTTTCCTTCTCATTTCACAATGATCATTACTGCCGAGTTACTTAAGTTACGTGTGCTAGTCGAAATAATTTCATATATTTTAAACACATTTTACAGCAGTCTCCCGTGTTGGCAAATATGGCAAATATGGCAAATATGGTATATTGCCCTGCCCTGGTGAGCGAGTGGCCGCGGTCCTATTAGACTGAGTGGGTTGTTACTAACTTGTCACGACATTCAACATAAAGGCGAATATGTGCATTTGTATTTTACAAACATCGTATGTTGTTTTAAAATGATCGTCAACTCATTCTGCACTTTAAATAACGAAATTTGTTCCAGAAACTATCCATCGGAATGCATTTTTAAAAATGGGTTGGTAAAATTGAATTGATTATCCTGTTTGTTGGTGTTTAGCATTACGTATTTAGCCTCCCATATAATATCCTCTAGCTATTGCAAAGAGAACTTACGTTTCGGCAAAGCATGAATAACTCAAGAAATAACAGATAGTTTATTAATGAGAATCAAGAGCAACTAAGCATTATGGAAAAACTAGTTTACCATACCTCACGAAAAACAAAGACAAGATATACTAAAATACAAGTGTAATATATCAATAATAATCAAAAGTAACGAAAGCCAGAGACATATAGATATGTCTCTGCTAAAGCACAGTCAGGTAAACCTGAACAACTTAGTACTCAATGAACAGCGTAATAGATATAAGATTGATTGATTAGTTAGAGTTTAACGTCCAATGAGCAATATTTCAGTGATATCAGGACGAGAACAATTTAATCAATTAAAAAAATGAAAGTAAAAAGAAGAAAGAAATAAAGGAATGAGGACAACTACTTTTGATTGCTATTGAAAAAGGAAAGAAATGGGTAGGGGCAGGAAACTTAGCCTTCTATATGACAGCGTCTGCTCTCTTTAGAGAAAAATAGAAAGCGTCTTTATACTGCATGCAGCGTGGCGATTCTCCACACGGTTTGGCTACAATGGTTTGAGATCAGGCTTTCCGTATTTTGACCTGACTAACCCGCATAGACTGGGCATTCCCCTATCCACCACCTGGGTACCACTCGGCAGCTCTGTAGCCAGAGCCCCTGAAAATCGATTCAGGTGCCGGGACCGGGAAATTGAAGTAAAACAACCGCTTTGGATTTATTGTACATACATTGTATTGCCAAATGTGTTATTCATTTATATATAGATAGCATTGGTAGTACCAATATCAATATGAACTGACATATATCTCCCTAATCAATAAATTCTAAATGTTTCCCAATTATACATGCATGGATGTTTGTTAAACACGGATTTCCATAGACTACTATTATTTGCGAAATTCCGATGAAACATGCTATGTTCCCTACTGGCGGCCATCTTGGATTTGATGCAGACCATTGTTTGGTTCCAGTATTCATTGTGGCTTCAGAACAGACTTTTGATTAAAAATCTTACAGCAGATGGACATCGTTGCTAAGGTTCCCTTTTAAACAATTGCAAGATTTTTTTTTTCATATCAATTTTGACTAAACTGCAACATGTATTATCTACCAGTGTTTACTTTCTATCTCACACGGTAACAACATTTCCATGGTTACTATGCAGATAATCTCATACAATGACTGTCTTGGTAATGACAATGATATATTTTTTCTAATGTTGAAAAAAACCATGGATTTACTCTAAGTAACAAGGCTTATATGAATATTGTTGCCAGGGTGAATCTTTCAACAGATTATACAAGTTCAATAATTGTCATTTGTTGACTGAAAATGTTGTCATTTTATTTTTACAACTTTTATATATTTTATAGATATCGTCGCACAATCTTTTAGACTTATATGAATTTTTTTGTTTGTACTGCATTGTCCTGTATAGACGATCCGATATCCATTAAGTTTTCTAGTAGGTAGTTTTCTCAGACTCTTTTATATTTTCCACGTCTATACAATATGTCATGGATACATTTTCTCACTCTTCAAAAGTGTGTATATTCATCAAATGGTGAAAAAAATCTCGTTTTTTCCTGTTGCTAAGCAACGTAGTTCATACAAGACTTGTAACTAAGCATTTATTTTAACAAATTTTGGAAGAATATTCATTTAGAACCTTTCCTGTATTATTTACATGCCACATTATTTTATTTTGGACATGCTTATGATTGGGTTTCACTAACCATAGATGGTTTTACTGTATTTTTTAAATGGTTGCTAGGCAACCAAGGACTTGAGCAAACAGCAAAATCTGCCTGTTTTGAAAGTTTCGATATGAAGGCTACTCATACTAGAGATATTCAGGTATTTGAAGATGGGGCCAAAAACAGCCCTTATCACACCTACTCCTTTGACAAATTTTCACTACTTTTTCTGTATGGGAAATGTAGAGCAAATGCAAGAACCACAAAATATTTATATGAGATATTCAATTAATTTGTACCAATAAGTTGGTAAATTATCTAATTGGTTCTTGAATGTGCTCGATATTTTCGGTTAGGAAATCTGTTCGAAAATCTCCCAATTTCGGTATGTTTCTGTGAAAATGCTCAAAAGTAGCATTTTTATGACGTCAGAACTGTACATATTGTGACGTCATTGGTCCTAATTTTTGTATTTTCTCTGTAAATGGGATCTCAACCTTGAAATGAATATGAAAGAAAATCTTGAGGTGCAACTTAGAAATATACTGGAATCTTGGGCCAAATCAACACCTATCGCACCTTGTCATTTCTAAATGAATACCACTGCAACTACCAAACGTCATAATGTAGAATACCCAAGTTACATAATGAACAGTAAATTTCGTTATACTGTACATGTGTTTCAAGGAGTAACCCCTCATCAGCAGTTACATAATGAACAGAAAAATTCGTTATGCTGTACACGTGTTTCAAGGAGTAACCCCTCATCAGCAGCAATACAATCAAATAATATGGAAAGCCATACCCCCCCTCAAAAAAAAAAAAAACAAAAAAAAAAAACAAACAAACAATAGCAAAGAAGTTAGTACTCTTTACCCAAAATATCGAAATGGGAGGCAAAATTCAGTACCAAGGACATCCAAAGAGTGCCATACACTGATTGAAGGCTGAGTGTTTTAAATGGTTAGAAATAGGATATAAATGTATTATATTTGAAGATTTTGAGCCATCAATTGAGGATTTGATGGTCGCAAATTGAGTTCAATGGCGACGCTTATCTCCAATCTAATGTACTTTCAGACTAGTGACAATGTTTATTACATAAATTATTATTGAAATCAACATCAGATAGGCGAATTGCAATATTTCTCCGCGGAAAATATAGTCCCAATATATGATATACAATAATTTATTTGTTTTCGTATTTATTTTAAATAAAAACCAGAAATTTTATTATGTAATATAAAATAATTTAGTTTTTCAAAATAATAGAGGGGGCTATTGGAGTACCCCCTGGCGTCTGCGTCTGTGTCCACGTCTTCGTCCGGTCCGCATTTGGGTATACAGTGGAACCTCCGAATACCGGCCTCCGTCGGGACCAAAGAAATCGGCCGGTTTTACGAGGTTCCGGTTTTCGGAGGTTCCGAAATCCGGTCTTCAAATTCCGAACTCAAATACCGGACATGTTATATATGATATTTAAGGTCAGTTTAGGCTGTGACTTAACTATTTCAGTATATTTCCCTGCGTTATTGTAAATTTCAATCAATATTGTCGGTAATCTGTTCAAATACAGTTATTTGATGGCAAGAGATTTCTGACAAATTTAATAAACCTGGTCGATTTCATTGTCCGCGAAAAAAGTCGTCCGGTTATCAGAGTTCAATTTAAGAAGAAAATATACGTTTGGGACCGATCTATTTGGCCGGAATTCGGAATTCAGGGGGGGCCGGTTTTCAGAGGAATTTTTTACTTATTTATATAGGTAAAAATTCCGGACCGAAACATATCGTTCGGTTTATAGAGGAATCCGGTTTTTAGAGGGGCCGGTTTTCAGGAGTTCCACTGTATACTGTAGCTTAGTCACTATACAGGGTTTGACTCACATTCAAGTACGTCACATTTCAGATTTCAGTCACTGTACATGGTACAATATTTTAACCTTGCACCTTGCACATGCATGCATCTCTGATGGTGGGTCAGCATCCAGACAAAATTTGGTCACTTTGACCTACATTTTCCGCTTGACTGACTTTCATTCAAGTTTACGTCCGAGGTAAGATCTCGGTCACTGTTCATGTTAGGATCCTTGCACATGCATGCATCTCAGATGGTAGGTCAACATCCAGGCAAAATTGGGTCACTTTGGCCTACATTTTCCGCTTGAGTGACTTGCATTCAATTTCATGTCAGGGATCAGATCTCAGGTACTGTACATGGAAGGATCATCTTGCATATGCATTTTCATGTATCTGTGATGGTAGCTCAGCATTCAGACAAAATTAGGTCAATTCAACCTTCATTTTACGCATGAACGACTTACATTAATGTATACATCGAAGTTCATAGCTCAGTAACTGTACATTGTTGGTTCATATTACCTTACATATGCATGCAATTTTAAAGTATGTCAGCATCCAGGCAAAATTTCAATCGTAGCTACTCGGCCATTTCCGCTACACTAAAAAATAACCTCGTATGCACAAAGAAGAATCCTTCTTAAATTGTTCACCGGAAGTAACATGACGAAGTCAAATAGTTCTGGTTACACCATGTGTTCTATTATATATTCATCAGAGTGTATTGTAAAACCTTTTATGAATTCCCTTAAAGGTTTAAATTCCCACATAACTTGACAATTATTTTAGTTACGGACATCCTGCTTTTAATTCTTAACATTTGTATACAGTTCGTTTTGGCAACACGGCGATTATAATACATGAATCATGGTACGACCTGACGTTATGGCTGTATATGTTTACATTGATCGGAAAGTCGTTTTTGACGGTCATTGGGGTATTAGAATCCGTTTTTCGGCGCGCTTTAAAATTCCTACACATGATGCGTACGAGGCTATTTGTCCACTAAATGGCCGAGTAGTTACGATTGGGCAAAATTTGGCTGCTACGACAACATGCCATAACGAGGCGAACTTTGTAATCGTTGATTGCCTATGTTTGTATTTCAAAACCAAAAGTGCATTTCATTTTACCAATATGGCGCAGGGAATGGGGTTTTTCGTGGGGTTTTATTTTTCGTGGATTTCGTGGTTTGTTCAAACTACGAAATTAAGTTCCCCTAACGAAATACATTTGTTTCCCAAGAGTTTTAAATAAATGATTTCTAAATTCTAACCGCCTAAAATACTACGGCTTCATTCCGTGTAAGGCACCCAGTGGATGTCTTTAGCACTAGATTTGACTTCATTTTCGGTATTTGTGGTAGTGAGTACTTTATTTCTGACTATTTTTTGAAAAAAAAAAAAAAAAAAAAAAAAAAAAAAAAANTGTCTAAATAACCAGAAATACCAAGCTATTACCGACTTCATTCAGAAATGTAACTCTGTCGATCTAGTATAAACTGGTTGACGGTTGTTGTACTGGTACCTGTACAGTATTAAAGGAGTAAACGATACGTGCAAATAGGTTTATAGAATTATCTTTATATTTTTTAACCTTTTTAAAAAATGATATATGAAATAAATATCTGTCAAAAAAGGAATTAATAATTATCACACACTAGGAAACTTTAAAAAAAAAACACGATTAAAAACATCTCTAAACATTTAGATTATACACAGCACACTAATTTGTAAACACCAAAACATATGAATAAATGTGGTCATTTATTGACTAAATTAAGACAGAAGTACGACACGTGTGTACAGGTAAAATTGTTTATTATGGTAATTAACAACACGGATGTGTGTCTAATCAACAAGATCATATAACAACACGGTTGATGTGACAAATCAATAAGGTCATAAAGTGTTTGTTACCTCGTGTGGTCACAAAATCGAGGTAACTTTTTGACCTACATTTCATGCATGAGTGTCTTAGGTTAAAGTTTTTGTAAGAGTCTAGATCTTGGATACTACAACTCGTAGAAGATTAATCTTTCATCAGTAGATGCATATGCGAAGCTCCAGATAAAAAATAGGTCACTTTGACCTGCATTTCATGCATGAGTGACTTAGGTTAAAGTTTTTGTAAGAGTCTAGATCTTGGATACTACAACTCGTAGAGGAATAATATTTTGTATGTAAATGCGTCTTGTGAAGTTGCGGAGCTCCAGATAAAAATTAGGTCACGTTGAACTACATTTCATGCATGAGTGACTTAGGTTTAAATTTTTGTAAGAGTCCTGATCTGGGATACTTTTGTACGTAGATGCGTCTTGTAAAGTTACGAAGCTCCAGATAAAAATTAGGTGACTTAGTTTAAAGTTTTTGTAAGAGTCCAGATCTGGGATACTACAACTTTTAGAAGATTAATCTTTCATCAGTAGATGCATATGCTATGGGTATGAGGCTCCTGATTGAAATAAGGTCACTGCATTTCTTGCATGACTGGCTCAGATTTAAGTAACAAGCCAGATCATGAATGGTACAACTTTGTGGAGTGCTTTTAATATTAGATAAACATTCAACAATCGGGCGAGGGGATTAGCTGTCGTTTCCGACTGCCCCTTTTCTTGTTGTTTTAATTTTACCTACCTACTAACTGTTAACGTACAATCAACTCACCATGTCATCTATTTATATCTATATTGTGTAATGTTATTTGACCTCTTGTACATTGTAATTAATTTTTGAGGATTGTAAATAAAATGTTTGTTTGTTTGTTTGAATTTTAAAAAAAAAAAATGTGCGGAAACAAACTTTGAATATAGCACCTCAAGAAAATCAAAGGATTGCTAAACAAAAGGATGCAAAAATTTGTGCACTTATTTTGATTTGTGTTAATTAAATCTAGACCAGCCTTTATTTCATAAAGAATGTCAATCGGACAAAGACTTATATGAAGCTACACTCAGCATGACAATCTTGCTTATGAAGCCACCTACATGACGAATACTAAGCTTATGCAAAAAAGCTAAAAAAAAATGTATTTTCTCACATTTGAGACAAGCTGGTACCTATTTTTAGCCGTTTGAGATATCCTTTTCTCACCCTACCTGTAGTGCTTTCTATGTATCCAATGCCTGGGTGAGATTTTTCCTTCTCACCCTACCTGTAGTGCTTTCTATGTATCCAATGCCTGGGTGAGATTTTTCCGTCTCACCCAACCGCCTGGGTGAGAACACTTACACGATCTTTTTCCCGCGATTTTTGTATCTGCTTGACATTCATAATGCACTTGTCTTTATGTTTTTCCTTTTTAGATAAGCACATTTTCAAACAACGTCGACTTATAAAACTGTGTCTTTAACTCTTGACACCTATTATATGTACCAGATAATTCTAAAAATAACGTTATACTCAACTTTCAAAAATCCCGCTTGAATCTTATGACATCATAAAAGGGGACGTAACTCCCGTAAGTAAACAAAAGTGGGGAAGGTCAAATTTCAGATCAACGATTTCAGTGTATAAGTAGACACAAATGAAAAGCCACAGTAAGCCAAGTAAATAATTGTGTAATGTATTATGTTTTGAATTATTTAGTGTCAACAGAAATCCAGCGTATATGCTTAGTAGTACAAAACATGATGTCCAATGTCAAAATGAGCAACTGCCCGTTCGTGTTGGCAGGGTGAGAAAACAAATCAAACACGGGTATGTGTGCGAGACAAGGTAAATCTCACACACCCTCGGGCAAGATTAGGTAGTCTCTGACTCGGCTTCGTCAGAGACATCCTTAATCTTGCCCTTGGGTGTGTGAGATTTCCTTGTCTCGCACACCCACCCGTGTTAGATTCATATTGTCTCACCCACCCATTTTCCGTCTCACCCAACCGCCTGGGTGAGAACACTTACACGATCTTTTTCCCGCGATTTTTGTATCTGCTTGACATTCATAATGCACTTGTCTTTATGTTTTTCCTTTTTAGATAAGCACATTTTCAAACAACGTCGACTTATAAAACTGTGTCATTAACATTTGACACCTATTTTATGTACCAGATAATTCTAAAAATAACGTTATTCTCAACATTCAAAAATCCCGCTTGAATCTTATGACGTCATAAAAGGGGACGTAACTCCCGTAAGTAAACAAAAGTGGGGAAGGTCAAATTTCAGATCAACGATTTCAGTGTATAAGTAGACACAAATGAAAAGCCACAGAAAGCCAAGTAAATAATTGTGTAATGTATTATGTTTTGAATTATTTAGTGTCAACAGAAATCCAGCGTATATGCTTAGTAGTACAAAACATGATGTCCAATGTCAAAATGAGCAACTGCCCGTTCGTGTTGGCAGGGTGAGAAAACAAATCAAACACGGGTATGTGTGCGAGACAAGGTAAATCTCACACACACTCGGGCAAGATTAGGTAGTCTCCGACTCGACAAAGCCTCGTCAGAGACAACCTTAATCTTGCCCTTGGGTGTGTGAGATTTCCTTGTCTCGCACACCCACCCGTGTTAGATTCATATTGTCTCAACCCATGGGTGAGATAAGAATTCCACGTAAGGAAATACATTATGACGTTATCGACGTCATAGTAATTTGCTTAGACATGGCGGACGTCAACTGCAGTCTTGTTGTACAGAATCTTGTATTTTGATTATAACTGTGAGAAAAAGAATCATTAACCGTTGAAAATGCAAGATTTAGAAATCTCAGACAACCTCGGGTAGGATTTCAATGGGTCTATGACTCGGCAAGCCTCGTCAGGGAAATATTGAAATCCTACCCTTGGGTGTCTGAGATTTCATGATCTTGCATTTTCAATGATGTTAGATTGTATTATTCTCACTTTTGAGACAGAACAGTTCCTATTTTTAGCGGTGTGAGATTTCCTTGTCTTGTACCCCCCGGTACAAGACAGAAATTACCAAGCAACGTATTCTGACGTCACTGACGTCGCTTAGGAATGTCGGATGACAAGTACGGCTTGTTGGTGAATAAATCGTAGTTTGTGATTACAAAAGTGAGAAAATAAATCAAACACCGTTGAAAATGCAAGATTAAGAAATCTCAGACACCCTCGGGTAAGATTTCAATGGTTCTCTGACTCGGCAAGCCTCGTCAGAGAAATATTGAAATCTTACCCTTGGGTGTCTGAGATTTCTTGATCTTACCTTTTCACCGGTGTTAGATTCATATAATCTTTCTAATTTGAGGTAGGTGAGACAACTTAAAACAAAACGACATCTATATATACATTTGAAATAATAAAGATTACAGGCTCATGTAAACAAATGATCATAGTTTACCTCCGGTCATCGTCAATCTTTGAAAAAAAGACATTTTTCAAATAAATTTTGAAGTAAAAGAATCATATCCTTAAGTGTTAAAAATTATAGCCTCTAGTAGATAAATTCCTTAACTTTCGAATTTGATGGAACATTTTTATAAGGTTATTGTATTTTCAAAATATGATGCAATTTTTACACCATTCAAAACGAAATTTACTATATTTACAAAGAAATTAACGTGACAATTGACATATTACATAGCGAATTTTCAAATCAAATTTGAAGTAACCAAACTTTTTTTCCGATTCTAAAACAATTTAGATCTTTAGAAAGATAATTTGATAAAGAACAATATTCGATAGGAACATTTTTGAAAACGAACTCAAGAAAAAAGATATCTTAGATTTATTGTCCAGTACTGTGTATTTTTCTTATACGATAAGCGACACTGTAATGGTGACCAATTAGGTCACGTGACCAACTGATTTCGTGAATTCTTATTTTAAAGATTATCTAAAAGAGTAGCATGTTGACTTGTTCTCGTCATTTCATTCACAATAAGTGTTACGGAGTGTTGCTTTATATGTGAAAAAATATCTAAATTTCAGGATTTAAAAATCTGTTCGTGTAACAATCTTGTAAATATTATTATTCTCAAGCATATACACTATATAGTTCGTTTAATGCTGTAATATTTGTACCAGATATGAGTTACAGCCTGCTTTGCTAGAAAAGATTGCTTTTTCATTATGACTGTCTGCTTTTATTGGAATAAAAGAAAAAAAATGTCCTTTTTTTTTCTTCTTGAAACGATCTCTATAAATCTGCAGTAATGTAATGTGGCAGAAATGACCAATGAATAATTTTAAATTGAAGTCAGCAAAGATAAAACAAAAATGGCTCAAAATTAACTTTTAATAAGACAAAAATAATGATTTTACAAATTAAGTATACAATATATGACTTATCTGACAATAATGAAGACTAAGTAATAATCCAAATGAATAGTTCACTTAATTTCACCAATAAATGTCCAATAGAATAATCCTTATAATCCTCACTAAATAGTTGATAATAGATTCGCAATAATTGATGTCGATTTCCAATACAAAAGATGTGCGTGATAATCCTGTATAAACTAATTAATCCTGTATAAACATATTAAACTGACTGCCTCAACTCTTTTCAGCTACCTTATATAAATACATTTATTCTTTCTAGAAAAATCTATCCACAAGATACGACTGGAACATTCTAATCAAATGACAGTCACATGATTAGAATGATTATGTAAGGAAAACCTCTAGAAAATTCTGTGTTAAATATTAAGTCAATGTTCTAGAAAAATCTACATGTTCTAAGGTGTAATAACCTTGACCATTGTTTATTGTAAACAAGTTACATAACTCGGCCAAACAAATTACATAATATTAAGCCCGTACAAAATAAAAATAATTAATAAAATGCATTAAAGATTATTTACAACAATTAATTACCTGTAACAGTAACACCCCCTCCCCAAATAGAAAAATATATTGTAGTGACTGATTAGAAAGATCATTCATAAACCGGATTAAAAGTCATTAGTTGCTATTTATTTATGTCAACAAAACCATTGAAAAATCCCATTTAAACAATGAAAGATATGGAATGTATTATGTAAGTGACAGAATCTTCAGTCCACAAAATAACAAATCAGAAACAATGCCAACACACAAACACAGATACATCACACAAGTGCTGCACAGAATGGAAAAAGGAAACATACACTCAGATAAACAACACCGACCCATAGTAAAGCCAAGGATTAAATCAGGTGCATCGGTAGAAAATTAAAGAGTAAGCAGTGATTCGGGACAATGAAAGAGTAAGCAGTGATCAGGAGCATCGGTAGACATTGATAGAGTAAGCAATGATTCAGTTTTAACACCTGATGCATCGTTAGAGTAAGCATTTAATGCTTGTAATAAGACACCCGCCGTGATAAACATGTAAAATCCAGCAGATAAAACAAAAATCTTAAATTTGTGAAGGTAAAGATCTTTTGTAATTTGGGTAACAGATATCCCATAGCAGTCGACAAGATCGTAAGTCGATCGTAAAATTTCTGCAGTGATGAGTCAAAGAAGTCACTGTATCCATCACATGCCATTGAGAAGCGATTGCACTGGGAGATATAAATGAAATAATCCGGCACTATTGGAATATTTCTATAAAGAATAGAGACGGCATCACATTATTCCTACAACTTAATTTGTTCGCCAATTTTGATATCATAACAATATACTACGCTTAGTCTACATTAATCGAAAAATATATGTAACATTAAGTAGAATATTGAAATCAATGCCTTTTAATGACAATTAGATTTTAAGTGGCTCAACCATCACATTTTTGAATTTGTGTCAGATTTCGGAACAGGTTTTTCTTCAGTTCAATGGGCTTATAGAATGTAGCACTCAGATACCCACTTTTTGTTTTATAAATATTTTCTAGATGTTTAATGAAGACACCAGACAAGATTTCATAAAATCATTGATATAACAACTTCCTAGCTTTCGTACAATAAATATTCCTGATGTTAAACTATGGAAAGATCCAGAAAAATGCATTTCCCGCCAAGTTTTTAAATGTCTTGTGTCGCCATTGAAACCACACGGACCTACAGATTTCTTTTAACCATGTCATTAAGTCTACTATGCTTAATTAGAATAGGTTTCATGAAATCATTGATATAAACAACATCAGGAGTCAGCCGCCTTAAAACACATGAATCTTTGTGAATCTAACACAGCGAAGAGTGCCAGGCAAAAAGTCTTAGACAGTATCAGATGAGATTTCTAGCATTTCGGACTTGGCAAACTAATTCCAGGTATTGAAATCTTACCCACTGTGCCTGATATTTTTATGTCTCGCACTTTCCCTGGTGTTAGATTTATATATATGGAATATAGGACATTTTGTTTTTGATACGGACTTTATCACGGCCAGTATCAAGTGAGCCCACTAGGGCGAGCTTGATGCATTATGCCGTGATAAAGAACTCTAAAATAAATTGAAATAAACTGAAACTTCTATGTTCGCACAGTTAATATATTGTTTATTGTAATTTTTTAAATGCATTCTTCATTCAACGTCTTACGCGTATGAACACGACAAATAGGACAAAACATGACGTCAGCTTAGCAACCCGCACGTGCCGCCTTCACAGTGACCTAATAATTTCGTGATAATGACCAGTTCGGTTATACTGGGATTATCAGTCTCTGTAGATCAAAGGAAATTCATACAAATTACCGATAAATTCTTATACAGGGTGTGAGGTCAAATTCTCCATGAACATTTTTATGGTAACAAGTGCATTTGCGCGTGAACGACAGCTTCACGCAATTCTGTCTTCTATGGACTGTCTAACATTGGAAACGGCCACTAACCAAGCATTTGTAAAAAGACTAAGACAAATTGCACACATTTATTACCACCAAATTTAGTTATAAGATTTAAATCTAAAAGTTAATAATTATCCCCGCATTCGAATGAAAGTTCGGGGATATTGTCGTTGGCCTCGTCCGTCCGTCCGTCCGTTTGTCCGCCACAAATCCTTGAGACGCGATTTAGGGTTTTAATTGTGTTATAGAACTGTTGCATATATATGCTGCAGATGCGCAATAAGCTTTTGGATTTTTGATATTGGTCTTGGCGCAAACAAGAGGCCCCAAAATGTCCATTTTGACACATGTGGCATGCAACGGAAACTCCTCCTACATTTTTGGATTTAGGGTTTTAATTTTGCTGTAGAATTGTTTGCATATGATCTGTAGATGCGCAATAAACTTTCGGATTTTTTATATTTATCTTGATGCAAACAAGAGGCCCCAAGATGTCGATTTGACAAAGACCACAAAATGTGGATTGTGACACATATGGCATGCGACGCAAACTCATCCTACATTTTTTGATTTATGGATTTAATTTTGTTGCAGAATAGGTGCATATAGTCTGTAGATGCCCATAAGCTTTCAGAATTTTGATTCCGGTTCCAACTTTTGAAAATTTCTTGAAAATGTCAAAGACTGATATTTTTGGACATTTTGGCATATAATCTTATATTTTGGCAAGTATTTGGAAAAAATAAAAATTCTGAAATCTTAGAATTCGAAAATGTGATTCCAATTTTGGTAAATATCCCGAAAGTCTCAAAGACCACTTATTTTTTTGGAATTCTACCTAGCAACCATAGTTTTAGCATTTGTTTTGATAAGGTAAATCATTTTCACCAATTGGATTTCAAAAATATTTGATTCCAATTTTGGTAAATTTCCTGAAAGTGTCAAAGACCACATATTTTTTGTAATTCTACCTAGCAACAATACTGTTTGGATTTGTTTCCATTCGGGCAATCGTTTTCACCAATTGAATTTGAAAAATATTTGATTCCAATTTTGGTAAAGTTCCTGAAAGTGTCAAAGACCACATATTTTTTGGAATTCTACCTAGCAACAATACTGTTAGGATTTGTTGCCATCAGGGCAATCATTTTCACCAATTGAATTTCAAAAATATTTGATTCCAGTTTTGGTAAATTTCCTGAAAGTGTCAAAGACCACTTATTTTTTTGGAATCATACCTAATAACCAAACTGTTAGGATTTGTCAAAGACCACATATTTTTTTGAATTCTACCTAGCAACCGTGCTGTAAGGGTTTGTTTGCATTAGGGCATTCATTTTCACCAATTGAGTTTCAAAAATATTTGATTCCAATTTTGGTAAATTTCCTGAAAGTGTCAAAGACCACATATTTTTTGGAATTCTACCTAGCAACCTAACTGTTAGGATAATTCCTTATAATAAAAATAGTGACTGTCAATATTTTGATTTTAAAAATGTTAAGAAAAATTATACCCAGGGTTTATAGCTGTTTTTTATGTCCAACAGGGGGTGCGGTGATCACTTTCGTTTCCGACAGTCATCACTCTAGTTGTAATTAGTTTACTGTTAAATACTTCAGACAGAAAGTTGACAGCTTGAGGAATACAAAATTTGAAGTAGTGCAGATTGTGAATGATACAATCATCAAGTTTCTCCGTATTTTCTTTTGTTTTAAAAATAAGCATATTGTTCTAAACTCAAAACTTTTGTTTACCAACAAATATCCATTTACTACACACTCCACGTGGATAGTACTTAGGTGTTTCGATAGTAAACAAAGTTTTAGAAAATATGCAAATTTAAATAAAAAAAAGATAACAAGTCTATTTACAGTTCTTATAAATCAATGAAATAAAAATATAACATGTACATGTAGCAGAATGCTGTTTTTTCTTCTAAAACTACAGTTCTTTTGTATGGGTTTCATAGCAATCAACCTTTCTCTAATTTCTAGCAAATTTAACCAACGCCTGACCGATGTGTTAAAAATGTTTCTCGTCACTAGTGAGAGAACAACTCGCGTGGAATTTCCCGCCAAATCTATTCGGAACACAATCCTCGGTGTTTTACATTATGTCATTAGAGAAAAAGTTTCTACAACTTAAACACGTTAATTATGAAATTTCTCACATCTTGTTAAATAAATTTTCAAATGTTTAAAAACTCGGCAAGCCTCGTTTTCAAACATTTGCAAAATTTATTTAACTCGATGTGAGAAATTTCATAATCAACTTAGTTCTCGTTATAGAAACTATATATCCACTATCAATACAAATCCATTTCGGACCACCTTTCAAAACATTTGGCTTTTGTTTCCGTTATAATGTAGGTTAATCTTATTTTTAAAATCGACCCTTTTAAGGTATCTCAGTGGTATTATTCCGCCATTTTTGTCTAATAATTGTTCATTTCGGTTTCATTCATTAAGAAATTTAACAAAATAGTTTTTAAAAATGAAAAGAAAGTTCAAATGTATTTAAAATTTATATTCCTAATCATTTTTATAACATGTTCGTTACAAAAACGTGAGCTAAAACACATGAGCTTTAAATCTGTTGCTGGATTTACAGAACACAGAAATTATTCAAGGGAGATAATTTGATAAAATAATTTAACAAAGATATCACTAGAGAAATTAACATTTTGCAATTTTTCTTTCTTATTTCAACGGTGACCCCTAATTTTTATTTTTTATATGTAAACTACATAATGATAATTAAACACATGCAAAGTATGAAAAAATTCTATAATAGATTTATTAAACTATCCTCTCATAGAATCATTTTCCCTATCATTTCTATGTAAAATCCTGAAATTTTCAATTTCAGATTTTGTGCTTAAATGCACGGTGACCCCCAATTTTTATTTTACATTTTGAACAATAATAGAATTATGTTTCTACACAGAAAATTCCACAAAATTCTATAATAGGAAATTAATACCCTGCAGACACCTTAATATGAGCGGCGGTTCTCCTTTTAAAATCCCTGCAACCAAAACAGAACACGTTGGTTTTGAAAAAGCAACAGGGGTTTCACTTAATCTAGGTTGTCCTCGGTGTTAAAATCACAACAAGTTTGAAACTAATTGCTCTCGTTGAAAGATATTAAAAAGGGAATTGTTTCTTCGGTATTTAGTTATTTGCTATGGAGATCTCCAAAATAAATCTACAATAATTACTAAATTAGGATAACTATTTTTAATTCCTTTTGTTCACTCGAGCATTCTACCACATCCTTTTGTTTTCATCCGTTTTGTTTATAATTTTTGCTTTGTTTTCTTTCGTTTGTTTTTATTGGTCGCTGAGCCGTTTATTTGTTCTTGTGGGACCTTTTCATAACTTATTTCTAAAATTTGTTTGAGGTATCGTTGTGTTTTTGCAAAACTGTTTAAACTATCAAGTAATAAATATTTTACACAAGTGACATTGATTATTTACAATTGAATCAAAAAAGCAAATTACACAGGTATTTTCTCACGTATTCGTTGGTACCTGAGTTATCTTACTTGTTAATCATCGAAATGAAAATGAATTGATTGGTATTTAATAACTGAACGAGCTTGAAACAATCTTATATCGTTGATGCTTTAATTCACTCAGGATACTGAGCAATGAAAAATAAGTGGATCTACATATTGCTGCAGATTCTATTAGTTGATTTTACAGGTAACTTAATCTTATTAAAAGAACCTCCAATGTTTCTCGAGTGGGAATCGAGGAGATTATTTCTACCTGATAAATAATACGTGTGATTCCAATAAATTTATCATCAATGTAATTTGTTAACCGGGATTGGTATAGATTTATTACACTTATAATGAATGTATTCTAATCGTGTCTTCTGTTTTACAGTTTTCAGTCACATTTATTATTTTACTGTTTTTTTTAATTTTTTTTTTATCAAAATCTTAACCACTTGAAAATTATTGAGCCTCAATTCCGTGTATGACACTCGGTTGATGTCCTTGGTACAGTATATTGCTTCCTATTTTTGGCAATGAGTACTTCTGACTACTTTTTGATTATGGCTTTCCATATGATTTGATTCTAATGCTGCTGATGAAAGGTTACTCCTTAAAACATGTGTACAACAAAACGAAATTTGCTGTTTATAATGAAACTTTGGTATTTCATAAACATTTGATGCCACTGCTGGTAGACCAGGGGTCCCCGAGGGAATTCACCAGCCAAGATGGTCTAATTTGTCTGAAATGTAAAAATTACCTTGCATATTATAGAAATCTACTGTTTTCATCAAAATTCTAACACCTTTACAAAACTTAGATTTCGTTCCGTGTATGACCCTCGGTGGATGTCCTAGGTATTGGATATGGCTTCGATATTGTTGGTAATTAATTCTTCTTCTTTTTACTCACTCATTTTGGATTTAGCTTACCATATGATTTTATTCTTATGCTGCTAATGAGAGATTACTTCAAATACGTGTACAGCATAATGAAATTTACTGTTTTTATGCAACTTTGGTATTTTTGTATTCTATGAAATAGAAAGTGACCTCGTTGTGACGCTTTATCTGAAAAATGCAATAGTTAACTGGACGCATAGATATTGATGCTTTTCTCTTTAATCTCGAATTAACAATCTGGCCTCTTTTCCATTTTTTTTTTTTCGTTTTGCAAACTTCCCAATTAATAATTATTTGAGTTCCTTATTTTTTCACAATTTGCTTATTTCAGAAATGTTTGACCCCTAACTTCTTTACCCTTATACCGTGTCGCTGCCTCACTAAAAATATGACAAGTGATCCATGTACTAAGCAATTAAAGATTGAGGCTGTTTCGCAGTAAGAAAATCAATAAACAATTTTTCTCAAAATTAATGCCAAATGGATTACAAGCTTTCAATTTTATTCTGACTTTCTGATTTCTTTTGAATTTTTTGCCGCATTGTTCAAATTTAGCTTTTTAGTTCGGTTTTTTATTAGATTTGTTTTGCATTGTGCGAAAATTATTTAAACCGATCTTCACAGGAGATCTCAGTTTACGTGTTTAGTAGATGTTGTAAGTTGAGACTTATCGAAAAAATGCTACAGCATTTGTAATATTTATGGCTTCAACGCCGCTAAAAATGGTGTGAAGTGTCGGAAATTATTTTACATCATGTATTTACTTTGCATTCTAAAAATGCTGAGCGTTCATCCGTTGATGTGTTGCTGATATTGATTTGTCTGGAGAAGGGTCAAAGGTTTGAATTTAGCAGTACCAAGAGGTACTACTTTTACCGCATAAAAAAGACATTTATATTAATGTTTTAACTATAAGTATATCAATTACTGAACTGATTAAAATTACTACCTGGCACTGGTTAACACATTTTGGTTGTTTCGTTTTTGTTTTTAAATTCAAATGTGAAAAAAAAAATTATCAAGTCTTTTGTTTTAGCTTAAATGTGATAAATATAGCAAATCATTTCACTGTCTTAAGTAAATACCACAGTTTCTGCCTTAATTGATATTTTAAAAGATCCTCGAGTATACATATGGACTAGAATAAAGAGTGAGGGAGAAATGCAGAGAAAGAGGAAGCTTTGTTACACATAGACCACTTCAACCCTTCTACTTCCGTGGTCATGAAACTAAAGAAAGCAGATAACGTCTAGAACGTAGCGAGGGTGACTTAGTTTCTAAAGACGATCAGAATCATTTGGTGTCTTCAGCTTAACAATGTTTAAAGAAATTGGTATCAATTGCTTGATATAAAAAATTGTGTTGATAAAATATTATTGTAACGTTTCTTTTTTGCCTAGTATTTCATAGATAATAGTAATTTAACAAAGTGTACACATGAGATATTAGCTCATGTACAAGTGCACCATATCTAAGAAAAATAGAGAGCATACATATTGTTTACCAACTCCACACTGCAATAAAAGACAAACTCCATTAACCATTAACCCATTGACCGAAAAAACATGTTAAAGGTGATAGGGAATAAATAAACGTAAGGATCTAAATATAAAAACCAAATTTCGGCTAAGGACATAGCTATGTACGAGGGAGATACTCCCTAGTTTAAAAAAAATAGTGAAATTTAGATATTGTAAGTTTCAATGCAATCGGTTTTCGTGTCAGCATCGAAGTACTGACTACTGGGTTAGTGAATACATATAACTTATATGCAAAAGGCAAGTAATGTGAAATATATCTTGTAGCGCTTCACATTAATTTTTTTAGTCAATTTAAGATTGATTAAAACATTTGTGTTTTGATTTCAGAATTTCTTTTTTTTTCCTGTTTGATTTGGTGTTCGTCTGACGATGCCTCAAAGATACTTGAGACATATGATTTAGCTACCACACAAGAGATTCATGTTCGACAACTCTCTGCAATAAAAACTGTTTAATTTTAGTTTAAATGAAAAGCTTTCTCTGAATTACAAGACTTCATAAAAACAAGACACGGTATCTTAAACTTGAAAACTTTATGTGTCTAACTGAACTAATTCAGAATATGCCTTTTATCGTTTATTTTGTTTCGAGCTGTTTAAGAAAAACCGTGTTTTTTTTCAGTTTTACTTGATATTGATTTAACCCCATTCGCCACCTACTAGCAAATCGATAGATTATTCAGTAATTAATTTTTCTACCTAGTTTCATGAGTATTTATTTATCTTTTTGGGAGCGATTAATTTTTGTAATCTGGAGTTTTGTACAAACTGCACAGGTAAATTGATTTTATAGAGTTTTCGAAGCAGATAGGCTGGAACTTTCTTTACTGATATTGCTTTATGTTTGTACTTTACTTTATTCTTTATAATCACCTCGTCTTTTCACAGAACAGAAATTAGACAACTATATAGAACACTATGAAGAAATAGACTATAATACAGTGCACGTTCACCAGGAACATTTACGGTCAAAAAGATCAGTTAGAGATAAAACTTTACGATTTCAATTTAATGCATTCAAAAAGTAAGTATTTGTATAGTCTAACCTTTCTTCCTAGTTAAAGCAATTAAACACATTTTATCATAATATATGATCCTATTTCTATATTTCTATACTCGGAAACGTTAAACATCAAAAGTTTGTGCTTCAATGAGAACAATTTTAATTAGCAATTGGACTGAAAAAAATAACACCATTATGAAAGACTCGGCTTGTTTTTATTTTCGTTTCAACACGAACAAAATTTTTCCATCATTTTATTTTTTCTCTTTAATTGGTGTATGTTTCCACAGAAAGACCCTAATAAATCATATAATGGTACATTATATCCTTGTTTCTTATGAAGAAACAAAAAACTACTAATTTGAATGAACAAAAATACATTAGACTGATGTCCTACACTCATTGATTCGCATTATCGTCAAAAAAAAAATTCTCAGTCAGATATGCAGGCCTCGCACAAATACAAAGTTTTGAATAAAAAAATGATTAATTGAAATATTTACAATTGAAATCAAAAACTTAAAATCATAAATTTTGAATATATGGAAGGGTAATATTAAGAAGCTGTCTTTGTTTGCAGTTGGTATCATATTACAATATTAATTATAAAATTATGTAATCTTTAATAATTTTGTTCATATTTGAAATCATTTTTAAGATTTTTTATTTAGACGTTAAAACATGTTAACTTTTTATCTTTAGATGTCAAACGCTTGATATGTGAAAATTGATGCTGTGTACGCACATATTTGCTTTTTATGATGTCCAAAGGCATGGCGGTCTTGTTGTTCATACCGTCATAATTGTAAAATCAAGACAAAATAAAGGAAACTTTGGCATCTTTAACATAGATCAAATTCTAACAGTTGAAAAGTGTCGAGATCATTATCGGAGTGTACATCTTTGGGTATCAGAATTACTAAAATTTTGTTAAAAAATTATAATCAAGATTACATATAATAAATTTAAAATTGCCTATATTTGAATAACAAGATACCAAAGTTACTATGAATTCAAGTTCTTCAGATGCAAATTTCGACAACTTATGTCTCTTCAGTGCAGATAAAATCAAAACATTTGGAAAGGAAATCCATATATCAAAATATCCACAAAAGATGATTGAGTATACTTACCAATAGAATCTGAAAAGAAAAAAAAGGGAGTTCACACTATGAGTGCCTTAGTTCTTGATGTCGTCTTTTTTATTTCCGTCTATTGTGGCTGTCTCACTTCCTTGTTTTGTCTTTGTTTTTGTCTGTTACCGTTTTTGCCATGTCTTTAGACTTCGATTTTTGTAGTCATCACTTCCTTTGTTCCCTCGGTATTCTACTGCCGTTGTTTCCCAAAAGCATTATCATATTTAGTGCCAAATTATGCATAAATATATACTTATTGGTTAAATGCTTCACACAAGGTCCATTATTTTTCCACAATTTTATATTTATACATTAAATCTTTTATAGATATTTCAAGCTAGTTTTAGAACCAGACGCATCGCTGTTCGCAAAAGATGCCACTTCAGATCAATATGGTCTTATCGAAACATCACATATATACAGGGGTAGACTGGAGGGTAAGATTTATATAAATTGAGTTTAAATGATAATAGCAACCACCGACACTTTTCCTTTCATAATAGTGTCATCTGTACGCTAGACACTAGAAATTTATATCGAGCAATTTCGTCATTGCAAAATCACTGGTTTGATGTACGATATTTCAATAACTTTAATTTAAAGTTTCGATGTTTTAATTCATTAGTATTGTCGATATTTTGAAAGTCAATAATTTGATAGTTGCTATTTCGATATGTCGCTGATCATATATAAGCCCGAAATTTTAATTATACAGTCCACCAAAAGTCAAGAATCACCTTAATTTTTCCATGAACACCTTTTTTGAACATGTATTGATGTAAGATGAACTGATTCAAAATACAATGAATGAGATAGTTTCGATTATTCAAAGTCAAAATTCAAACATGCCTTGTCTCTGGACTTTGATTTGTGTAATCTTGTGCTTTGTTCCTTCGGTATTCTACTGCCGTTGTTTTGTAAAAAGCTGAAAATTTATACACAACCCTTTTTAATAGTAAAAAAGTTTGTAGCTTTGACGAGAAAAGCAAGTTTTAGTTCAATGCATAATTTATAATTGAAGACCATTGTTGTTGATGCTAATAAGAATGTGAAACATCAAACAGAGTTAGTATGTTATCAATGAAGGGATATGGAGTAAATGTCTCTTTTAGGTTAGAGTTCTACATATAACAAGTTGAGTTTGAATACAGGGCAGAGAATCCAATTTTATGAATTTTAAGATATGAATTTCCATCAATATAACGAAAGTTCGAAATTAAACTATTTCATTACTTATTTTGCCATACGATGAGAGTTTTGTCGATGTTAAGGTTATTTTAAAGACAAATGTTTATTTTAAACCTTTCAAAGAAGATTATATTTATTAATCTTTATAATTTTGAATGAAATCGTTTTCCATTTCTGCTAGGCATAACACTATCCCGATCTGTATGTTTTGTTACAAAAATTTGAATTTAGTCGATCTTTTAACATTCTAAATACATGTCTTATTTTCCGATTTCGATAAAGAATACATGAAAGCTTAAAGTTAGCACTTATGAAACAACGGCAGTAGAATACCGAAGGAACAAAGGGTGAAATTCACAAAAACCGAAGTCCAAAGACAGGGCAAAAACGAGAACACAGAAAACAACGACGCCAGACACAAAAACAACGACGCCAGACAGACACAAAGCACAGAACCAGAAATCACAACATTCAGGACAAAGGCACTCACAGTGTGAGCTCCAGTGAACTGAGAGTGACATCAGGTGCTCCGGAAGGGTAAGCATGTCCTGCTCTGTTAACAGCACCCGTCACACTGTGAGTGATTCAATCCGGGAAAACGTCAAAGCCGGCAGCAAAATCCGGGAAGACGCGAATCCAGCCGAAAACGTCCACCCCCACCTGGGACACCGACACACCACATCCCCAATGATGCCACGGCGACTGCCATAGAACTTCTCGAGGGACGAAATTATCAAAGGTTGCCAAGCAGCTCCTGGAACGTCGCCCCTGCTCTGTTCAAAAATTCACCGCACAAACCACAAGCTTGAGAGCAAAGAATCAACCGCGAAATGTACGCTCCACAGGCTGGAGAGGCAGGCACATTGCTACCAAGAAAGGGAAAGTTCACAACGGGGAAACTAAAACCATCACGCCCGTCATATAGCCTAGACCTCAAACGTCCATCTCCGCCAATATACAATAAAAGATCTAGGTACGAAGCTGAAGTAGATGTTCCAGTTGTTTCCCTAATCTCAAGCTCATTTGGATAGATCTGATGCAAATAATCCTTAAATTGAGGATTATTAAGAGAAAGTACATCGTCTATGTAGCGGAAGCTGAAATTAAAGGTCTGGGCTAAATGTACTTGTTTTCCTTTAACAAACCCTTGTAAAAACTCGGCCCCACACGAGTAGAGGAAAAGGTCAGCCAAAAGCGGCGCACAGTCTGCTCCCACAGGAACCCCCACTGCCTGCAGGACATCACGACCTCCAAACTTGACAAAAACATTGTCGATCAAAAATTCTAACACACCGATTACGTCAGTCTCAGTGTACCTCTTATCTGAACCGGTGTGGTTCTTAACAAAATATGTCTTGTCCCCCTATAACTAAATAGGCGTATCCGCGCTCTCCATTTTCCGTGCAGAAACATTGATGTATTAAATCTGCAATTGCTGTTTTCAGTTTATTGTGTGGCAGGGTTGCATAAAGTGTAGAAAAGTCAAAAGTTTGAATGCTATGGCAATGGGTAAGACTGGTAGAGGAAAGCTGTTGAAGGAGATCTTTTGAATTTTTAAGAATCCACATTTGATTCACACCGCTTGTGGAGTAAGCTTTATTACAGTAATTTTTCAGGCCATCTCTGACTGCGGTCAACAAAGTAGTGAGGAGCTGTGAAAGAGGTTTAGTGGTGCATCTGGAAGACCGGGCAATGAATCTCTGTTTGTATGGATTCTTATGAAGTTTAGGTACCCAGTAGATGTAAGGGAGTTGATTGTTTTCATCATTGGCTTTTATGCCAAATGATGCTAACACTGAAGTGTGATTTCTTACAATCTCATCCCTCGATATTGTAGTAGGGGTATAAGTAGGGTTTCCAGATGAACTGTCGATGCCCATCTCCTTCACAAGAAAGTCGAGATAGTGTTTCTTACACACAAACAGTATGTTGTTAGAAGCTTTGTCTGCAGGGAGAATGACGTAATTTTCATGGAGGCTGGACAGAGTTCTTTCTACAAGGGGGTCTTCAAATATACTGGGATTTCTGGATTTCATAGCTGTTTTTAGGCGCCGGATGCTATTAACAATTAATGACTTTATGGACCTGATCCAGTCGGACAATGTCTCAACGTCCTCTTTCTCTTTCTTTGCTCACTTCCTAGCATAGTCTTCATAGTCTTCTTATGAAATGTTGTAATACGTTTACTCCATGAATATGATCTGGCTGCAAATTTGGACTCGCATAGTTCCAACTGTAGTTATTCTTGAAACTGATATTTTGTATATTGAAGGATTGGTTTTACCTTTGGTTGCTAAATTGGAATTTCGATTACCCATTCAAAAGCTAGAAAATACCATTTAGAACATAATTTTCAGACTTATCATCATGCAAAATCTTTTACCTTAAGATCTCCACAAGTTTTCTTTTTTAAAACTTTAAAAGTTTGTGGTGTTTAAACTTTTGGTTGACTGTATTTTATTATTAAATGATTTCTACATTTGCATTGTTATAAGTACAGGGGTAGCTATATTGTTTTGGGGCAATGTCTAAATACGACCATTTTCCTAAAAAATAAGAACATTTCATGGTCTCAAATTCAAAAAGCTCTGTCAATATATCTAAAATCTTTGAAATAGAAACAAGTAGACTTTCTAAAATAAGTGTCAAGTATTGAGGTTATAAGATGCATATAAGGGATGGGTGACTTTTATCTTCAAATTTATTCTACATTACAGGGTACCAAGACAGCAGAATATTTGGTTATTTTATAAACGGACATTTTACAGGAACTATCAAAATTCAAAATGATACCACATATCATGTAGAACCTACGTTACGATTTCGTAATAAGGTGCCCAAGCTGCCGAAATCCCATTCTATAATTTACAAAGAAGAACATATAAATCTAGATCCACATAGGTAAGGCTATGAGTTGGCTGAGTATAGGTGTAAAATTAGTTTATTGAATGATCTTTTTCTGAATGAATCGATCTTACTTGCGACTGAGGATGAATGATAGAGCATGCAAAAATATACCTAAAAGTGAATTTTTGTCCGCTACTTGCTAAACATCTAGAAGATCAACATATCGCTATATTAATTAACCAACTTATAATAATAACAATTCGCGCACAATTAAGTTTAAAGCTTCAACAGCACAGCTTCAAAATACAGGTTAATGTAATTTGGTATTTGTACTCGTATTTTGTATTGACTCTACGGAGTTTGATATTGACAGGGTTCTAGCAGATTGTGGCATGTAATTATAATTTTCAGCCATTGTATTTCATTCTTCTATACTTACACCAGTCATCCAGCATGAGCCTAGTAAATTCAAAGAATGACTACTAAATTTTGTTAATTGGTAGTCATATGGCTAGCAAAATTAAGTAAATATCCCAAAAGGGTCTTCATTTCGGTCCAGTGAAATCACTGCAGGGATAGTGAATTAGAGTATCTTCCAGTTCTTTGACTTCTTAGGCGTAAAACCCTGTCATTGACCCGAAATTAGATGGCGCAGTTGTTGAGTTGATATATTCGCAAAAGTTTCCATCAATAAATTTCTGTCTCGGGTATTTTAAAATTGTAAATGCAACGTAGAGTTGTACTTTATGATAATATTTCACGAAAGGATGTAGAGTAAATGAACATGAGACCATAACACATATGTTAACTCCAACTGCAATTATTTTGATGAGCTGTATGGCCATTTCGGAAATATACACTTTTCACCCTGGAAAGGTTTATCTTGCTAAAAGATGTACATACATGTACATCAAGGAATGATTTTTTAGTAAACACAATTGCGAGATTTGATTGCTCACGGTCATTTTGTATCTCTTTCCGACAAAAAATATCACCTTTATGTTAACAAACCCTCATTATGAGACATTTTTAGTTATAAAATAGAAAAAATACACAAATGTAATAATAAGTAGTAAATTTTGTTATGCTGAACACGGGTTTCAGCGAATAACCTATCATCAGCAGCATTTGAATGGATTAATATGGAAAGCCATAATCCAAAGAGTTAAGTAAATTGGCATGCTTAATTGTTCATATGTATCATATAACATTAATTGTATTTTATTTTTTGTGATGGATATGTTTTTCATCATTTGTATCAAGTTTAATTTGAAACTTCCGTTTACATAAATATTACAGCGGTACCAGGTAACACATAAATATATGACGTTTCAAACAAATCCGAACAATACTATCCTTAAGTGTCATGGCCATAACTTCCTTTATTAGAATTTGTTTGATAGCTAATACATAAAGAAATTCAAATGTCCTAGGGATAAAATCAAACTTTTATATCTAATAAATTGATATCAGTTTTGATATATTAAAATCATAAGTAAATGCGTATTCTTAGGTATAGAAGAGAAGCTGAAAAGGCCCTTGGGTCATGTGGAAATGACAATTTTAATAAATGGATGAGCAAAATTCAATATTCAGCAAATGCTAAAAGATTCAAAAGGGTAATTTAGCGTCAAGTTGTGCAATGTTTATCTTATGGTATTTCTAGGCACTAATTAAATGAAACGAGTTTTTTTTTCAATTTTTTTTTGACTGTATGATTATCTACACATTTCAATTTTAAGTATAAAAACAATTGGTAAGAATCCATTTTCCAGTGGAAGCTGTGACAATAGACAGAATTCGATTTTTTTCAAACTAAGGAAAACGGTATTCTATTCTTATTTTTTTCTCTTTAATTGAGTCCTTTTGTTTATATGTTCGACCAGCTTCTATATATAACATATGTGATGTTTTTGACTGTATCTGCACGGAAGAAACACTAGTTTCGAAAAGACCATCTCTGGAAACTAAATTCACAATTGTAGTTTCTTTGATATTTAGATCTTTAAAAGCTGAGTCCCCAGCTGATTTTAGGTTTCCATTAGGATCATACTGGTTAATTGCTATCTCTTAGTTTTTAAACATCTCTCAGTTTATGGTCTTAAAATGTTTATATTTTAAAATTATCTCCCCTTAATAGTACTGGAGTTTGATGACAAGATGCAATTTTCTACATGGTTTGCTAATAAAATTGGCTTATTTGATTAAATTTTACTATTCTAAGACATCGAAAATCATTTTACCAACATTTCCATAGCGAATTCAATTTTTCGTCAGATGCACAAGAATGATGCGCATTTTTAAACTTTCATACCACCTTTATTCATAGTATTGAATGCCACATTAGTGTGGGTAGTTTTTCATATACATGCACGTTTCTACAACCGTAATGAATAATATTAAATGACCATATTTGAAGTAAAATCACTATTTAACCAAATGCAAACATTTAATAACATAGGAAAACATTGTGATTGACTTGTTTCTACATACTGTATAATCATTTATTTTCGTGGGGATAAAATTCCGTGGATTTCATCTACAAATGTATTTCGTGTGGACAAATTTTCGTGGAATTCATTTAGAATATAGCAATGACTATTGCTTGAATTAAATTCGTTGGGATTTAATTTCGTGGATAAGTCTTACCCACGAAATAAACGAAATTTATTTAATTAATTATAAAGCAACCAAACAATATTAATGAAGCTTAAAGCAAGTGAGAGCCGAACCTTCAGTCTCAAACGAACAACCCAAAGCCAATAGCAAAATTGGAAAAACATAGCAATGAAGACACAACATGAGCACGACACAGAAAACAAAAATGAAGACACACACACATACAAAACGAACAACACGGACCCAACAAAAAACCACGGGTGAGATCAGGTGCCCCGGCAGAGCAATCACCCTCTGCCTTCCTCAAGACACCCGTCGCGCTAAACACGCCAACCCCGGCAGCAAAGCCAAACTCGTTATTTAAAATTATGCTTTGAGACTTTAAGTGTAATCAAATTAAATTTATTGCTTATTGATGCTATCAACTATTTTACTTCTTAGATTTGCGTTAAAAATATTCAAATTTTACGTCACATGGAATGATATCATAATATACCAATTACATATGATATTGCTTAAAATTGAAGTGTTTTTAAGTTTAAGGTTACATTCAATGCTTTAATGAACAATTTTTTTCTAAAAAAATTTCTATGTTTTATGCCATGATACTAGTAACTTGAAATAGTAACTAAATCTAGTGCTTCATTTAAAAGATAGATACTGAATGAAAATAAAAAACATACCATTTTCAATGATTTTTTTGACAAAGTGATTTAAAAATGATTGCATTTCCTCCTACGCATATAAATGAAGTTGTATTGTATTTTCAGGCTACTAATGAGAGGGTTGTGAAAAACCTTGACATACATACCAACGCTATTAATAGACAAGAACGTTCGACAGATATATTGGGAGCATTACCAAAATCAAGATCAACATGCTTTCTACTCATGCAATCTGATCCGAAATTGGTCAACCATATCAAAAAATCCTACGGGGTATTTATACATGGTTTTTATTGAAAATTATATTATGTGGATCCTTGGGATATCTAGATTAAAGAAAATTGTATTTTAGCGTATCTCATTCTTGAAAAGCTCTGTCCTTAGCTGATTTTGGGATTTCTAGTTAGATCTGTTCTCTATCGGCTTTTACACATATTTAGTTTTTTTATGGATTTCCATATTTTTTTTTTATTTCATTGAAGAGAAAAAAGTTATCGAAATGGCAAATGGAGAAATAAAGAATCCACAATCGCATCGAGTGAGAAACGACATTTCTACACTAGAGATAGTTAAATTTTCAAATATTTTAAATGTGTGCCTTGCCGAGCGTTGAAAATATTTGAAAATCTAACTATCGAGAGTGAAGAAATGTTGTTTCTCACGAGAAACTGTGCTGGATTTTATTTCTCTAATGATTGAAAGGAGATTTTTTACAAAAACATGACCTCCCTTTTCTGATGATCCAAATTAAATGGGTTCATTGGGCGTGACGTCATCAGGCATGGTCACCTTTTTTTCATGACGACACAATGGTAAAGTCGGAAAGCGGTAAACATCTTTGACGTCATAATTGAATTTCATCCAATCATTTGAGGAGAACAACATTCTCTCTAGAGAGGAGAAACATATTTCTCCAACCGTTCACGAAACGTGAAAACAGTACAAAAATTAGAGAAATTGAATTACCGGTAAGTTGTCAAATGTTAACTCCTTTAAACCGTAAAGGATGAACAATGGAGTAAATGCACTGGAGACACAGTATCAATGTATCTACAAAAGAAAATTGCAGAACCAAGCAATGGAACAACACTGTTATTGTAGTTCTTCATCTTGTAGTAAATATGACGCCTTGAATAACGAGCCATGTTCATACCTCCAAATCAGTCCAAGAACGCCCTGGCATCGGTTTAAGCGGAATTAATTGTTATTTGTCGAACAACGCTACTCCTAAGGATTGTTTAATTGTGTTCATCTCTGTAGCACAATAACTGTCTTGGTCAATAAAATTCATCTCTTATTATTGCACAAATACATTCTTGTTGCATAATTATACCAATTTTCCTAATCAAAGGAAGAGGGGATTTTGTATTGAGGGTTTGAGAAGGTACAGGTACCATGAATATTAATAGGTTATGTGTAACGTTTAGAAAATGGCCTTAACCAATTATACTAGCAGGATGACAGGTGTATATGTGTAGTCATTAATACTTATCATTCCGGAGCACCTGATAACAATGCGGTTTTATAGGGTTTCACACTGTAAATGCTTTTTGTAATATGATATGTTTCTTTCGTTTTCGTCGTTTACGTTCTCTGTCTGTATGTGATCGTTATATTGCGATGTATTCTGTATTGTTTACTTCGGTATTCAATTGAAAATTTATCCAGTGTTTGTGCGAATGGATTGGAATTATTTTTATGTATGGAGTCAATTTGTCAACACTGTAAGGGATGAGCAATGATTAATGACATAGAAATTTTGTTATAAGCTTTGTTACAAGCTGGAAGATGAAGAACAACAATAAAAGCTTTGTTCCATTGCTTTTTTACCATGTACTTGTAGAGACTTTGTCTCATAAGCATTTACTCCATATCCCTTCATTGCTTATTGAATGATCATGCAGTATTGTGGAACGCAATTTGAGATCGCATTATCAGATCATTACACCTTATGTATTCTGAATTGGTCAATAGCTCCTTTCCCTTTGTCCTTGTCCGAAATGTAATTAAAGAGTCATTGTTTAATTTGTGTTAGAATAAATATTTATTTTCGATGGCTTCAGCCTTTAAATAGTAATAGCAATTGAGTTGCTACACTACTGCAATTGCAGAGGAAATTTTGCGCGAGATCATACAGATTTAAACCCCACTTCTTTTGATACAACTATACCTAGTTCTTATTCTTGTTGTCAGTTTTTCTTATGGTTTTGAACCTGCTTTGTATTTTTGCCATTTGGATTTCTGTTCTTTGCAATTCTGTCCAGTAATTGTGTTATTCCTTTATTGATCAGGTCTCACTCTAGACTTTGTAAATTATTTAGAGGTTTTATTTTAACAGGTTTCACTATAGATTAAGTAAATCAATATCAGATTCTAATTTAACAGGTTACACTAAAGACTTAATAAAATTAGGTTTCACTGTAGACATTGCTTATTAATATAAAAGTTTGTCTTTTAATGCAGTGTAGTGGTGAAAAAACAATTCCCCGTGTTGAGATGTATGCTCTTTATTTTTCTTAGATATGGTGTACTTGTACATTAGATTACATCTCAAGTGTACACTTTGTAACTTTTATCTAAATTTATGTAAATCCTTAAACCTAAGGTTAAACTCCCTCTATCGTAGTTTTGCCCCTAGCTATATTTGATATTACTGATTATTCGGATTTCGGTTGGTTTAACGTATTTTTAACATTTTTTGAAATTATGGATTTCCTATGTTTGGGTTCTAGTGCTGCTGCTGGGGAATTAATTTCTGTAATGGCCATACAGCCCATTAAAATTTATTACAGTAGGAATTTGTGTGTTATGGTCTCATGTTCATTTAATCTATATCCTTTCGTAAAATAAATTAAACAAGTAGCAACATGCTTGAATGATTTAGAAAGTCTACCTACAAGTAAGTTGAGGATTAAGTTTGACGCGTTTTGTTTGGATTTGCGGTGCATAAAATATCACTTTTAATTTTAGCTGTTTCAGAACTTTGTATTTCCCAAAGAAGTATTTGTCAGCTTCACTTTATCAAAACGTAAGCATTCATAGCTTTTAAATAGATCACAAAATCTTTCACCAATATATAATCCATTTTCATTTAAATATTCTTATTTTTTGCAGAATGATCTGTTGACGAAGGAACACATAATTGGAATTTTTGCGACACATGTGGATGCTCTAAACACCATATTCTCTAATACCAGATTTCAAACTTATGATAACAGTAATTGGTATACTGGAATCAAGTTTAAAATTAAAAAAACCTCGGTAAGTGTTCGACAGCATATGTAGTAGGTAGTGTGTTATGGTTCGTACGGCGTTCTGTAATATTAAATTCTATGATTTCCATTCTTGATTGAGTCAAACAAAATTGAGGTAAGCATCTCAGTTAAGAATGGTCACTCCTAAGGTTTTTGAAACTGTCACTGACTTTGGGATTCTCTTATTTTATCCATCATGATGCATTAAAAAAATTTGCATACCGACCCCACTTTTCTTTTCAAAATATGAGAGTTTACATCTTTAATAAACTTTTGACTAAATTTTAGGAAATTCTTGATATTCCTTAATTGTACTTTATAAGTTGATTGATTTAATGCAAAGTAAATGAATATTCTAGAGAAGTTTAGTTTCCCGTTAACAACGGCAACACTGACCTTTCAGTATTTTTTGCTTAAAATGATGTATGATCAATATTCTAATAAATATAAATATCAACTTTAATACATTGATTAAAAATACTCAGGGAGTGACCTTCCTTTAGTAGGCAAATTTCAGTGTATTTTTGAACATCCATGGTATTTTTTAAAGGATTCAGAGCAGGTATATATTTGGTTCAAAGATTGGTAACATTTACCCACTACTTGAGTATTTGCTGACAGTGAAAGACTGCAAAATTAGAAAAAATAGAATATAAATTCCTAATTTAGTGCATTTTTAATTCAATTTTGCTTAAAATGTGTTTGATCCACAGAATGTCTTGCCACGGGGCGTCACGTGACATTGTGAAGAAGGGCCTCTGTTTACCAAGTTATAACCAACGAGAACAGTAAATAAGGCCTATGTAAAGATATGACAAAGTTCATAACTGTATTTTTACAATATCGCCGTTCAACTCGTAACTGAAATATATTTTTGCTTATTTTGCATGAAAGATTCTAAACCTTCTTTTAAATTTGTGTTGTCAATTTCTATCTCACGCAATATACACAGGGGCTAAACGGTGTTTTTATAAACATTTTATGCGAAAAGCTACTGTGACAATAATTGTCAAAACAAAGGCGATATATTGTTTAATATTAAGAAAATCATTAACCTAATTTATTTACCATTGTGTGAATGGCCTGATTACACTTTATTAACATGTCGGTCGGGTTACCTGTTAACAATTGACTAATGAAATTGTAGGGTAGATACCCGTGTAGATATGTCATGATTCAACTTCTAACAAAGACTTAAAACTTTCTGTTGCAACTTTACTTCAAAGAAAACTAAATAATAAAAAAGATAAATAAATGAACATGATCATCGTGTGTGGATGTATTGTTGTGTCCCTTCTCTGAAAACAAAACTCTCGGTATTTTCCGTATTTTGTTATTTACTACCACTAGGCTGATGCCTCTGCTAGTGGATTGTTAGTCCGCGATGGTATAGGGTCTGTAGGTCTCGTTCAATTTTGGAACTTCCGGGATCAAAAATTGTACCCGAAAGTTACATGTTAAACAAAGATATATGACGTTTCAAACAAAAATTTGAACGTCACAATCCTCTGACGTCATGGTTTGGCGGGAAACGTTTTCGAATTGCCTGTTTAGCGTAGATTCTCGTGAGTCACATGACGAGACTTACAGACCCAATTCCCCAACTCAGTAACAAGTACTTCGATGCTGGCCCGAAAGCTGATTTTCTACGGAAACTTTCAATATTAAAATTTTAGAAAAACTAAGGAGTATATCCCTCTTGCATAGCTCTGTCCTTACCTGATTTTGGCTGTTTCTTCTCTGTCAGTTTTTTCACGATTTTAGGTTTATGGTATTCCAAATGTTTTGATTTTATCGGCACTGAAGAGACATAATCTGTCGAATGGCGCATATGAAGAAACAAAATTCACAGTAACTTCGGTAATTTGTTATTCTCTGGTAGATATGTTCTTTATGTGAAAAAGACAGGAAATTAGGTAAATGTCAAGGTACAACATCCCATATCGCGGTTAAACGACCCCCAAAACAAAGCATCTAAGGGTCACCATATGATCTTCAACACAGTGAGGAACCTCACACCATATAGCAAGCCCTAAATGGCCCAAAAAGGTAAAAAAGTGCAAACAAACATCATCCAATAACCCAAATATCAAGAAACTAAAATTTTATAAGAAGACAAGGGCAGGCCAATGACCAACCTATTGATGGTTTTTTTTATTCTCGATGTGAGGATGCCGTCTCGATTCTGAATGCTTTTATTAAATAAATGTTGACAATTTTACACTTCAAACAGTCCATTGGATGCATCGCATGATTGTCGTATCTTTGTAGCATTTTATAAAACATGGGCTTTATTTTTCATATATTTGACGACATTTTATTTGCAAACTCATTTATGTCATGCATTTGACTACCTGTTGGTAAGTATCAATTTGAAAATTTATCCGGTCCTCTTTCATACAAGCATAACTTTTCTAAATCGTGTCTTCTCCGTGATTGTTAGTGATACAAATTATTATAATTTGTGTAAATATTTCGTAACTTCCAGTCCAAGATGGCGACTTCCATAGTTATCTTACTGTCACCTTTTAACTGCAAATATCTTCCTTAATACTAAAGGCACACCTCTGTTATTTTGCATGAATAATTTTCTATATGAAAATAGGGTGAAAAATAAAAAAAGCGCGTACTTATCCCCTTCTCTGAGACGCTTGTAAAAAATATTTGGCAATCAAATCACTTACCTTATGGACGTATTTTTGTCTCTCTTTAGCTTTTGTGGCTATTACAAAAATAACATTTATAAAGAAACATTATTCTCTGAACAGTAAAACAATTTATATGCAATGACTTTAGTCTCTGGTAGCTTTTTATGTTCAAGAAAAGGGAATGGCACACAAAGAGTTAAAGTCATATCTTTCCTATATATTGTTGAAACTAAAAATGGAAATCAAGATCACCTACGTGTTTGAAAACTTAAAGTAAAGTAAGTGAAAACCGAACCGTCAATCAAAAACGAATAATCCAAGGACAATGGCAACATCGGAAACAACAGAGAAAGAGAGATACAACACCAGTACGGGAAAGAAAAGAAAAATTAAGACACACACCAAGATGAACAACATGGACCCAATAAAAAACCATTGGTGACATCATGTGTACCGGTACAGTAAGCATCTCCTGCTTCCTATAAGACACCGGCCGTGTTGAACATGGTTAAACGGTAACTGATAAAGATGGATATTCCAATTTGGTGATTTCAAACGAATATATAATAAATAAGTAAAATACCGAGGTTACTATGAATTCGGGTTCTGCATATGCGCATTTCGACAAATAAGGGCATCAGTGCAAATCAAATCAAATAATCCGGAAATCCATGAACCGAAATATGTGTTAAAGCTGACTGAGAACGAATTACCAATAGGTTCTAAATAGGAAAGCCCAAATCAGCTTAGGACAAAACTATGCAAGAGGGAGATACTCTTTAGGTTTTAACAAAATTTTTTAGAGATTTATATTGCATTTATTTCAAATAAAATCGGTTTTCTGGCCAGCACCGAAGTACTGGCTACTAGGTAGGTGAATACCCTGGAAGTATCAGCCCACAAACAGTGAAATCGAAGCAGTGGTAATAAATAACAAAATACTGGGGTTACTGTGAATTGAGGTTGTGCATATGCGCATTTCGACAAATTATGTCTCATCAGTGGAGATCAAATTAAGGCATCCGAAAATCCATGAGCCGAAATATGTGTTTAAGCTGAATGAGAACAAATTGCCAATAGGATCTAAATAGGAAAGCAAAAATTAAGCTAAGGACATAGCTATACAAGAGGGAGATACTCCTAAGGTTTTAACAAAATTTTCTAAACTTTAGATATTGCAAATTTTCAAATAAAAATTGTTTTTGGCCAGCACCGAAGACTGGCCACAAGCAGTGGCATATCGTACTTTAATGTCTTAGGGATGTTTTCTCACGAGGGGTCAACATTTTTCTGCATCAAGTGTTTCCCGAAACATTTATTGCTAAAATTCGAAGACCATGACGAAACCATTTTTTAAGAGAATACCATATGTCCGAGTGCAATTGTTTTGCTATCATCATTTGAAAACCCCTGTTTTTAGTAGGTTTAGTGCAAATGTTATCAATTTTGGTTATTAAGGGCCATTTTGGTTACAAATTTTACCATCAAGTATTCTATTGTAAGATCCCATTAATTAGAAATAAGCCATACCTAAGAATGCAAACATCCGATAAGGCAACTCGTCAAGTACCCCTAATTTTTCCAAATATATTTTAATCATTATATCAAGCATGCTTTTAAAACTAAGTTTTCACATGAGAAGTCACTAATAAAAAGCATAGGTCCCTGATGATATAAGAAAATTTTGAAAGAAATGATGCTTTTTTGGGGGTAAAGTTCAAGACATCTTTCGATTTGTAAAACTCAAAATTTTTCAAATTTTCAATCTTCTTAACAGTCAAAACTTTCCGTTCCCGTTTTTAGATAGTTGGACAATTATATCTTCAAGAACTTAGAAAAGATATCATATTAAAAAGATTCATAGTTTTCTCGAAAAATGATTTTTGTAAACCCTCCCCAAATTAGGCTAATCTGACTGAGATCAATGGTCAATTTTCGTCAAAAATTAAAATTTTTAATTTTCCGAAAACTATTGGTCGTAGGGATATATTTTTTACACGATTTTGAAGGGTTGTTATATAATACAACAAATCAATAAACAGTTTTCACTTATAAGGCAAGTTTTAAGAATTATTCATAAACGAAATTTAACGAGACTGAAACCTGAGGAGAATACGTCCTTAACGGAACTACTTTAGGTTTATAGACAGTAATATTTCCATGACTATTGTATAAAATTTGCACGTGGTATCAACTTTAAATTTGCAGAAAAAGACATGGGTCATCGTGATTGTTTGTTCAGGACTTGACATTAAAAATTGCTAATTTTCAGCCGTTTTTCAACTAAATTTAAAATAGAATGTACGAGAAAAATACGGAAGGCAATCTAAGAAGCTTAATAGATATATACTTCTTATCCATGAGATTTTTGAAAATATTTTTTGAGCTGAGCTATGGGTCAAATAAATCTGTACGCACCGTGCCAATAACAGAGATATTTCACATAACTTCTAGATGAATAAACATTATTTACATGTAACAGAAGCTGTTTTATCGGTCAAGTTGACGTTTTGTAATGTTTTATCTGCACTGAAGAGACATAAGTTGTCGAAATGCGCATATGCAGAATCAAATTCACAGTAACTTCGGTATTGAGTTATTTGCATCAGTTGTGACTGCTTGAAAATTTGAAATGCTTGACTTGAAAGAAATTGTTCGAATAAATATATATATATACATGTAGTAGTATTGTGAGTCTGCGTAAACTTGAAATACAGGACAAAGTTAAGTTTAGACAGGTTGCACTTTAGATTATATCTTTATTTTTTATCTTTTTTTAGGTGATGACTGACGTGTCTGAGAAATGCGGTACAAGTCACGCGTCACATTTTTGCAACAGTGACATTGCAGTGAGAGACTTTCTGTATTTTAACTCGTTACTAGATCATTCAGAGTATTGTTTGGCATACATGTTTACATACAGGGATTTCATTGGTGGAACAGTAGGACTTGCCTGGGCCAGTTATGACAAGGGTAAAAACTCTGTTTGCATATATGTTTACATACAGATACTTCAAGATGAAGAACAACAACTAAATCGCTTTTTCCTTTGCTTGGTTAATGTATTTGTAGAGACTTTTTCTAATATACATGTACATCATATCTTTTCGTTCTTTGCTTTTAGATGGCAAAGTATGATTTGCCTGGCTCAAACAAGTAAGAAGGACATAACTGCAATGAAACACTCACAGAAATAGATTTACACCTGAAATGAAAACTTAGTTTTGAAAGCATGCTTGATAAAATGTTTATTCTAAAGATTTGCAATCAGGGGTACTTGACGAGTTGCCTTATCGGATGTTTGAATTCTTACGTATCGCTTATTTCGAATTGAAATGCATTTAAAAGATATTCAGTTTTACACAGTAAATTATTATAATTATTAGAGCAGCATCTGGTAAGATTCTATAATTGCTTACATCTTTTCTTTTCATATACAATGTTGTATATTTCTTTGTTGATGTAGAAATATTTTCGGTGAAATAATAAGAATATAACTAATTGAACCTGTTGAATACCAAAAATATTACTAGGATGCCGAACAGCGCAAGGGGATTCGAGGAATTTCAGAATTTGTTTCTAAATTGACCATATAGTTTGAATTCTAATGAATTTAAGATAACAAATACAAACGTTAACTGTAAATTTTGTTTCTGCAAATTGCCATTTCGACAACTAATGTCTCTTCGAGCAACATATACCAAAAAAGCTTATATCTGAAAAGGAACTGAACCTTATAATGCCCGAAAAATAATTGTTAAACTGATATGGGACAATCATCTTGTGAAATTTAAAATTTAATTTAGAAATAATAATGACAATTTTTTTTTTCATAAACATGTATGTCCAAGCAGAATTCATAATTCAATTCTGATTTTTTTCAGGTGCCTACGGTGGCATTTGTGAAACATACAAAGAGTTCCATGAAAATACCAACACGGCCTGGCTGACTTTGAATACAGGCATCGTAACTTTTGAAAATTATGGAGAGTCTATTGCTCCACGTGTTTCTCAACTCATTTTTGCACACGAAGTTGGTCATAGTTTTGGATCCCCGGTAAGCTTATTAATTTTAACAATTACACAAAGCTAAAACAAAATCAAAATTACTACAATACTATGAACTAATGAGATTCATATCATATATGCAATGATAATATACCCTAATTTATTCATAGTTACTAAACATGAATACTAAGTAATTGACCGGATTATTAGTCGCCGCGAGGACGCGGCGACTATATTTGTGATTTCTTTAGAAAGTGTTCATGGAGGGGCACGTGACAAATTGGAAACTTTCAGTTTCGAATTAAATGAAGTAATTTAAAGAACATGATTAAAATATAATCAATCAAAGTATAACGGCTTAAATTGAAAACAATAGCTCTCTAATACAAAATCAAATAGGTTTTTATACGAAGCCAGTGTATGTGTGAGAAAGTTCAGAGTTCAGTGACAAAATTATACAGTCTGGGAAATAGATGTCTATTTTTAGACATTGACATATTTTACACAGCGTTGAATCAATGAATTTTGCATAAATTATCGGACAGTTGTCACTTTGTTAAATAAGGAAAGTTCTTTGCTTTTATGTTTTTACAAACGCTCGTGAGAGACTGAAATATTTCACAAATATTTAAAATAAAAACCTTGCAATAATTTCCTAGTAATTGAATCGTTAAAATGACTAGTCAACCGATAGACAATAAAAATAATTAACAAAAGGTAAAGCGGCAGTTACACTGACACGTAAACAAAAACCAGCATATTGGGGTTAACAACTAAAGCCAGATTATGGTTGCATTGAAATAAGTTATCGCGAGTTGTAATATCATCTTTAGCATAGTCATTTTTATGATAGTAAAGGAAAGTGTTTATAATGGGTACCCATAAACCGGTTTAACCCTACCGCTAGCTCTTGCTAGTGCCGGTACCAAGTCCGGCTATCCCGAGTTTCTATCGTTGTCCATGTTTGTCTTTTGTCATTTTATCGTTTTTTCTCGTGCGGTTCCCTGGTGGATTGTGGCGTGTGATTGTGGTTTGCGGCCAGGTGTTTCCTGTTATCTTTCTTATATTAATTATGATTTTTAAATTTTTTTTCCCAACGGAACGAATATTAATGTATCCAATCCATACACAAAATACCGAGGTAACTGTCAATTTAGGTTATGCACATGCGCATTTCGACAAACTGTTTTCACAGGAGGAATATGGGTTAATAATAAATTAGTTATAATTATTGAACTTTTTTCCTAGAAGTTATGTCTCTTTGACCTTTAACTTTTGCCACAAATATTAAAAACAAATGTAGTCAATAAAAATAATCAGTTTGCAGATGTGTCTGTCCGCAATAAACAACGAAGGGATATGGAGTAGATACACATAAGACAGTCTACACAAAAACAGCATTGTAAAACCAAGCAGCAGGGCAAAGTATTTTTGAGGTCACCATGAGATCTTTGCTCATACGTCTTAGGTAGGTTTAAAACAGTTCAAAAGGTTCAAGAATTAAGACCAAGTATTTTCGCTTTCCAGTTCTCCATATTTTCATGATTTTACCTCTACGAAACAAATGTTTTTTTTTGTTAATTTCTTTAGTTTCCCTTAATTAACATGAAATTGTAGTACAGTAAGGATACTGGAAGACCCTCTTTATTTTTAGGTTAAAATGTCAGAGGTTAAAAACTCCATTAATTTGCGAAAGGCTTTTTGAAAAATAGGATTTTACATGTTAATTTCCCTGTATAAATGTTATTGAAAGTGGGATACATGTACAATATTTGATAGAGGAAGAATATTCTACTGATTTGAATTAAAACCACTTCTACTGAAAATAGACTAATCTGTAAAAATTTTCATTTGTTGAGTACGTATCTAATGACAGTTTAAATTGAAACTCATACGCAATTACAATATTGAAGAGAGAAATCAGGTTCCTCTTGCTGATTTAAATTTAGGATTGCACATGTAAGATATCCATATAAGAATTAACATAAAATTGTATGATTTTGAGATCAATATGAATTGCAAAAGAAATCTATTCTATCTTCCAAATTATTTCACTCAAAATCACTGTTGTCAAAACATTTTGCGGCGACCTATTGCCCTGCATCAAGTTTTAACTTGTATATTTGAAGTGTTTGTTAATCTCCAGTTGTAAAGTCTTTGCATGTTCATCTCATCGTGTACACAATGTAAATAGGGTGAAGATTCTTATTGTACCTACACCAGCCATTTCATAATTAGATATCGTAATGTTTCATTCCAAATTGTCGGGAAAACAATATTCTAGAAAATATATGGTAACAAATTACAAATCCCAACCCAATAAATGCTTTCCGAAGTGCATCTAGTTTGATGCAGTAAACCGACTTGACATAAACGCAATTTAAGCACGAGGCTAAGAAACGAGGGAAAATGCGATCGTTTGGCGAGCATGTTCATCGTTTAAAGTCAAATCTTTATATTGTGTTCATGTCGAGTGGGTGATTTTTATTGTGTTTATACTGCAATGATAATGAACCCAATTTTAGGTTGACTTTAATCGGTGATAATGATAATCTAAAAAGTAATGCGGACGTAATGAATTTTATGCTTTCTTCCAAACCCATTTAGCGATGCCGACGTCTTTGACAAAGCATTATAAGGCCAGTGACTGTATATTACTTATGTTAATACAGTCATTTTAGTATTAAGGTGTCTGCAGGGTATTAATTTCCTATTATAGAATTTTGTGAAATTTTCTGTTCACAAACATAATTGTATTTTCTTTCAAAATTTAAAATAAAATTTTGGGGTCACTGTGCATTAAAGCGCAAAAACTGAAATTGAAAATTTCCGGATTTTACAAAGAAATGATAGGGAAAATGATTACGTAGGAGCATAGCTTGAAAAAATCTCTGATAGATTTTGTTCATACTTTGCAGGTGTTTTTAAATTCTTATATAGTTTACATATAAAAAATAAAAATTAGGGGTCACCGTTCACCGTTTAAATAAGACAGATAAATTGATCAATGTTAATTTCTCTTGTGATATCTATATTGAATTCTTTCTTCAAATTATCTACCTTGCATTATTTCTGTGTTTTTCAAATCCAGCAACAGATTTGAAGCTTGTGTGTTTTAGTTCACCTTTTTGTAATAAAAATGCTGTTAAAGTGATTAAGAGGAGTAATTTAAAATACTTTGGAACTTACTTTACATTCGAAATAACCATTTTGTTAAATTTTTGAATAAATGAAACCTAAATGAATAAGTATTGGACAAAAAAAGGCGGAATAATTTCACTGAGACACCTTAATCATCAACTGCCATGAATATCATTAAAAATGTCGCGAGTTCAGAACAACGAAGGAGGATTTAACGAGATAGGGAAATTGTTCCACAGCGAGATCAATCTACTGCGTTGTCGACATGAGTGGCATTTTTATGGATATTTATGACGGTCACTAAGTTATGATTTTATTATATAGATTTTCTAACTAAAACCGAGAATTTAGATGCAGATTATATTTTTCATAATTTAATGCCAGTTGTTTTCCAGAAGACGGTATTGACGAGTATATTGTGAAGTCACTTCCTGCGGTGACAAGAAATCCTTTATTAGCTCACCTGGCCAAAAAGGCCATGTGAGCTATGGCCATCACTTGGCGTCCCTCGTCCACCGTTCGTCCGTCGTAAACTTTTTCAAAATTCTTCTCCTCTGAAACCTCTCGGCCAATTTTATCTGAATCAATACCAGAGTATCAAGAATCAAAATTATGTTCGATTTGTCGGAGGACCAAACAACATAGCTAAAATAGAACATAGGGGTAAATTGCTGTTCTTGGCAAATAACTAAAAAAAACGATAACAGATATCAAAACTCTGACATGGGGGATAAAAGTGATCAGCATGATAAGATCTCCCCCTGCAATTGTGAAGAAAATTCGATAACCCGTCTTGGAGGTATGGCTCCTGTTCCAGAAATTTTCAAAATTTTGACACTTTTTTTATTTTTTATCACAAAAACTGTAACAGATAGAGGTCAACTTTCAGTTTCAAAAATACCTGTATAGGAGTTATTGCCCTTTATTGGTCAAATGTTTTGTAAGTTTATACATTTTTCCAATTTATGTACCCGGAAGTATCAAAATTTCCCGGGACTTACAGACCCTATATTAGTATTTCATTTCAAACTTATAAACGCTATGCAAAGCAGAATTCGGCCCACATAATGAAAATAATAGCTGATTCGTTTCATTTCTTTGCTTGCTCACCTGGGAAAAGTTACTCACAATATTTGCATAGACAGGTGCATTTTTACTATTTATATGTAGGAATTGTGCAAATTTGTCCTTGAACTAACTGTAAATATTTTTGTGTCAGCACGATATAGGTATTCTATGTGCCCCTTTTGGTACCTCACAACCTGATGCTAGCCAGGGTAACTACATTATGTTTAGTGGTGCAACGAAAGGAATTCGGAATTATAACGATGAATTCTCACCATGTAGCAAAGATAATATGACTCGTGTTATGTATTCTGTTTTTAATGAGAAACATGAGAAGAGAAACTGCTTAAAAGGTATGAATGACCCTAGAAACAGAAAGAAATATGTTATAGAATATGTGGTTTAAAGCACCACACATATCAGGGAAAAATGGCGCTTGCATACAAAACGATTTCTTGTTCGAAGGAGGTTTTTTCCACAAAAAATTGTGCGGCTAGGGAATCTCTTCGGACTTGAATCAGTTTTAAAGATTTTGAAAGGTAGGAGGAAAGAATTGGAAGATCAAAGAAATTAAATATTTTCTAATATGTTATTCTTTTTGGATGTAGTGCTTCAAAAATTAACATAGCAATTTTTAATCATATAGGTAATTCATATGACCATTTCAGGCAAAAAATGAAAAATTGTAACTTTACAACCTAGTATTTTTTTCATTTAACCTAAGTAAATGGAGTTTTTGGATTCTTTGTGATGTTAGCTTTCAGTAGTAAAGATTTAAATTATGGTGTAATTATATTCTAAAAAAAGGTAAAGGGAAAGATTATTTCAGGCTGCTTTTGACCTGCTAACAGGGAATAATTTGTAGAGGGTACATGTAATTTGGAAATTAGTGTTATCATTTGATATTGTCATCTTTGACCTTGTATTCTGAACTCCACTTTCTTTGTTGTAAAATTCTAGTTACTGGTTGTAGAGTTTTTATTTTACTATTGATATGTAGCCAGAAAATCTGTTTTCATATTTAGAAAAAAAAATCAATTTACAGACTGTCAAAAATAGTAACGAAGCACAAAAACTATAAATTTCGTCAGAAAAATGTATTAAAATTATCATGAAAATTTAATTAACTTTAAGTAGTTAAATAACAACACTTATTTCATTGCAACTGTATTCCGCAATTTCTGATTTCATGGGTGGCATTTAGTTATCAAAATATCCACCTATAAAATCAGAATTTACATTTACTTCGGTTTTTACATTTTTAGTTTACAGTTACTTCGGTTTTTACATTTTTAGTTTACAGTTACTTCGGTTTTTACATTTTTAAATTTTCTTATTACCATTTTGTCAATTCCTCTGCTGGTGGACTGCTTTTCTCGATGGTAGTATCTCTCCATATGGCCATGTACTGATAAGCTGGCCCAAGAATATTCTATTTGAAAACTTCCAATATCCTACATGTAGAAAAAATGATTAACACTATGGTGTATCCCTCTCTTGTGAAATCCTTTTCTTAGCTTTTCTTGACCTTTTTAACATTTATTTAGTTTTTTGTTGTCTGTCAACTTTTATTGATCTACCCTCTGTTATCATATTTTCACAACAATGGTAAATGAAAGGATATGGAGTAAATGCACTAGTGTATTATCTGTTTATATAAAGGATGTAATTACGTCATGCAATCCCAGAGATAATGTACAGAATTGAATCTCCATTTAACAGTTTGACACGATTAGAAATTGCACCCGAATTCCTGTATGGTCTGTTACTTTTGTCATATGACATCCAGTGCTCAGGACATCGCCCCAAAAGATAATGACGTCAAATGTTTGTTAAATTAGTTAATGAAGAAAGGATATAAACACATACAATGGCCGAACATTACAATCACATGCCACAATCAGCTAGGGAACTGAACAAGAAAATCAATAAAATGACAAAAGACAAACTTAGACAACGATATGAACTCGGGATAGCCGGACCTGGTACCGGCAGTAGCAACAGCTAGTGTTAGGTTTAAACCGGATTATGGGTACCCAAACCTCCCCTTTCTCTGTCCTGTTTCCCTATAGAATAATAAACATACAAATAAAACACAGGCAGGCCACAAACTCCACGACCACAATTTTGAAAAAGGAAAAGATAAAGACAAAACGTAATTTAGAAAGATAAGTCAAGGAGTGCTCTCCGTTAAACTGCCGGATTGCTCAAGGAGCCTAGTCTGTTGGTAAAACACTGTTGCAATACGGAATAATAATCAAATTCAAAACTTCCCGAAGGGTTGGGTAATGAATCATCATGGATTTCAGTAGGCATCGAAAGTATCAGTGAGAGGCCAGTATAATTGTAACATCTTCAGAACATTAGATCCCAGAGCCAATTTTACTGAATCATGAAGAATTTCCCGTCAATATTCCCTATTACGTAAAGAATAATAGTTACGTCCCAGTTTTTCTAGATATTTCATCAGTTTTTGACATTTTGTAACAATATTTTCGTAAATAACGAGGGTGAGAAATGCCCTTAGTAATAAACTGTTTGTGAGTTGCATTATATTTAGACGTCAAATGTTCATCTCTTCTTAAATGTGTTTATGAATCTATGAAATCTGTAACCTTGTTGTAAAACTTTGGATGTGATAGTAAGGTTACGTTCATTTAAGTCGTCAAGAGTAGAACAGACGCGAGCGAATCGTACCAGTTGAGATATATACACCTCGTATGATGGAGTTGTCAAGAAAAGGGAAATTAGTAACAGTGAAATTAAAATCATCCCTTTTACAATAAATTTTAGTTTATTTTTTTCCAGAGTCAACGATTATAGTTAGATCGAGAAATTGGTAGTATTTAGAATCATTGTTTGCTTTATTAAGTTCCAGTTCTTGTTGGTAAATGAGGCCAACATTGTCTAAAAACTGGGAATGTTAATAGTAAGGATATCGTCGATATACCTGCTGTTATCGTTGAAAATTGAAATAAGTTGATCACTGTATTGTATGGTTTCATCCTGTAGTTTTTTTCATAAAATCTCGTTCCAAACAGAACAGGAAAAGATCTACAATGAGAGGTGCACAGTTTGTAACCTTACATACACATTTTCGTTCAAAATAAAACTTCCTGGTAAACTTTGTGTACCTGAAAGAAAAAGATTATGACAAGACTTAATAAAAATGGTTTTGTTTTAAATTTTAAAAAGACTCAGACGAATCATTCTGTGGGAACAGTATCAGAGAAGACACCGAAGAATGTGATTGTGGCTTTCATGATAATTGCACTGACAAGTGTTGTGTAGGCAGGCAAAGTGATGGTTATGGGTGTATGCTGAAAGCTGGCACACAGTGCAGGTGAGTCAGTTGGTTAGAATTATACATGACAGGGTCACTCAATTGTAAGCTGTTCATAAAAATATAGAAAATTCGTAAAACGTATTGACCAAAAAAAAAAAAAAAGGAAAAAAAAACCCGATTTTTTTTATTGTGCTTCATAAAACTTTACTCTAAATTGAAATATTTTTAACAATGAGATTTTCTCTGTGGAGCCAACAAAATCCTTTTTCTGGTACAAAAAATTGACTATGAAGGACATGCTCTTCAAAAATAGATTTCTATTAATCTGACTAGCCGTCAAAATAGAAACTTGGTCTTTGATGTGAATACCACGACAACCAACTCAAAGACTATATAAATAAAAACTGCTATCAATAAAACAGAATTACTTACGCAACATAAAATCAGTTGTACTGAAAAAATTGTAGGATACAGTTTGAAATAAGATAATGAAGTTCAAAACTATTTGCTTCCATACATACGTTTACTGACAGGATTAAAATTTCTCTTACCTTAAGCTGGTCACAAAACGCTGGTTCAAAAAGATCATAGTGGAGGGAAAGCTTGCCAATCACTTAATAATAAGAATGTCAGAAAACTTAACTGAAGATCACATTCTCATTTTACTCCTTGTTATGATATAAACAAAACCATTTTTATTTTAATTAATCTTTTGGATTTCGGCTTTCAATATTATCTGACTTTAAAGCTGCTGATGAGAGGTTACTCCTTGAAACACGTGTACAGCATAACGAAACTCACTGTTTTTTTATGCAACTCCGGTATTTTTTTTGTATTTTAGTCCTTCACAAGGTACCTGCTGTAACCCTGATACTTGTTCACCGTACACAGACGAGAGACAATGTAGGCCTGAGACAGACTGCATGGGAGCACAAAACTGCAGATATCCTTTAAAGTACATAGTGTATTAAAACTATGTTAATCAAAGAAGATAAGGATATCGGTCAAAATACTTTTGTTCAATAACTTTGCAATGATGATCAATAATTATAAATTATCAGTCAAAATACAATAAATATCAATCTGATGACAGTGGGATCTCATTTACTAACGAGAATTGGGAATTATGAGACGATAATGCGTATTTCTTAGTAATCATTTTGATATCACTAATGTTAGTTTTCTTAACAAATGTTTACTGGTGATAAAATATGTCCACCTTCAACCAAGGCAGCAGACTATACAATATTCTGTTCAGACTTTAGTAAAGTCTGTGTTGATGGGGTAAGTATACAGTCAAGGCAGCAGACTATACAACATTCTGTTCAGACTTAAGTAAAGTCTGTGTTGATGGGGTAAGTATACAGTCAAGGCAGCAGACTTTACACCATTCTGTTCAGACTTAAGTAAAGTCTGTGTTGATGGGGTAAGTATACAGTCAAGGCAGCAGACTATACAGCATTATGTTCAGCGACTAGTAAAGTCTGTGTTGATGGGGTAAGTATACAGTCAAGTCAGCAGACTATACACCATTATGTTCAGACTTAAGTAAGGTCTGTGTTTGATGGGGTAAGTATACAGTCAAAGTAGCAGACTATACACCATTCTGTTCAGACTTAAGTAAAGTCTGTATTGATTAGGTAAGCATATTGTCAAGGCAGCTGACTATACAACAGTCTGTTCAGACTTCAGTAAAGTATGTGTTGATGGGGTAAGTATACAGACAAGGCAGCAGACTATACAACATTCTGTTCAGCGAATATTGAAGTCTGTGTTGATGGGGTAAGTATACAGTCAAGTCAGCGGACTATACACCATTCTGTTCAGACTTTAGTAAAATCTGAGTTTGATGGGATAAGTATACAGTCAAGGCAGCAGACTATACAACATTCTGTTCAGCGACTAGTAAAGCCTGTGTTGATGGGGTAAGTATACAGTCAAGTCAGCAGACTATACACCATTCTGTTCAGACTTAAGTAAAGTCTGTATAATGGGGTAAGTATACAGTCAAGGCAGCCGACTATACAACATTCTGTTCAGACTTCAGTACAGTCTGTATCGATTGGGAAAGCATATTGTCAAGGCAGCTGACGATACAACAGTCTGTTCAGACTTCAGTAAAGTATGTGTTGATGGGGTAAGTATACATTCAAGGCAGCAGACTATACAGCATTCTGTTCAGCGAATATTGAAGTCTGTGTTGATGGGGTAAGTATACAGTCAAGTCAGCAGACTCTACACCATTCTGTCCAGACGTAATTAAAGTCTGTGTTTGATGGGGTAAGCATACAGTCAAAGCAGCAGACTATACAACGTTGTGTTCAGAAACAAGTAATGTCTGTGTTGATAGGTTAAGTATACAGTCAAGGCAGCAGACTATACAACATTCTGTTCAGACTTCAGTAAAGTCTGAATTGATTGGGTAAGCATATTGTCAAGGCAGCTGACTATACAACATTCTATTCAGACTTCAGCAAAGTCTGTGTTGATGGGGTAAGTATACAGTCGAGGTAGCAGACTATACAACGTTCTGTTCAGCGACAAGTAAAGTCTGTGTTGATGGGGTAAGTATACAGTCAAGTCAGCAGACTATACACCATTCTGTCCAAACGTAATTAAAGTCTGTGTTTGATGGGGTAAGCATACAGTCAAGGCAGCAGACTATACAACGTTGTGTTCAGAAACAAGTAATGTCTGTGTTGATAGGTTAAGTATACAGTCAAGGCAGCAGACTACACAACATTCTGTTCAGACTTCAATAACGTCTGTGTTGATGGGGTAAGTATACAGTCAAGGCAGCAGACGATACAACATTCAGTTCAGACTTAAGTAAAGTCTGTGTTGATGGGGTAAGTATACAGTCATGGCAGCAGACTATACAACATTCTGTTCAGACTTCAGTAAAGTCTGTTTTGATGGGGTAAGTATACAGTTAAGGCAGCAGACTATATAGCATTCTGTTCTGACTTCAGTAGAGTCTGTGTTGACGGAGTAAGTATACAGTCGAGGCAGCAGACTATACAATATTCTGTTAAGACTTCAGTAAAGTCTGTGTTGATGGGGTAAGTATACAGTCAAGGCAGCATACTATACAACATTCTGTTCAGACTTAATTAAAGTCTGTGTTGAAGGGGTAAGTATACAGTCAAGTCAGCTGACTATACAAGGTTCTGTTCAGACTTCAGTAAAATTTGTGTTGATGGGGTAAGTATACAGTCAAGGCAGCAGACTATACAGCATTCTGTTCAGACTTTTGTAAAGTCTGTGTTGATGGGGTAAGTATACAGTCAAGTCAGCTGACTATACAACACTCTGTTTAGACTTTAGGTAAGTCTGTGTTCATAGAGTAATTATACAGTCAAGGCAGCAGACTATTCAATATTCTGTTAAAACGCCAGTAAAGTCTGTGTTGATGGTATACGATACTGCTTGAATAGCTTTGTAATACCATGTTAAACTGTTTTTTTAGTAAAGCTTTTTGTACAAACAGCAAGTGATTTATTCTCTTTGAAGTAAATAATATGAACCTTGTTCTCATTTGTTATTGAGATAATTTTCAAATTGTGTATTCAGTTAAAGTTTCAATTTTGTATTTTTTTAACAATTGAGTGGTGAAAATGATCAATGGTAAATTGTGTTTTTACAGATTTACCACAAAATAACAAGTTAATAATTATGAGTGATAAAAATGTGTTAAATACGTTTTCTAGGAAAAAGCTATGTAATAGAATTAGATTATGACTTTAAAACTTCAATTTTTTTTATTGATCTTTTAAAAGGAAAAACGCACCAACCTCGGATTTCCGTCCCTGCCAAATGCTTTCCTGATGTGTTCTTCCGGTTCTGATGTTCTTTTCCAGGTTGATTTTTGACATTGTTTTAGTCTCATACATTGACATTGAGGGTAATAAAAAGTAATCTATACTCCAACAATGTAAACGATAACATTAATTTTTCATTCACCCTCATTACCTATTCCTTGCATGAATAGTTATTTGAGGTACGCAACGAGACTTTTAGGCTGGAGTTATATATGAACTTATTGTATCTCTTTTACGGGAATTTCATTAGTCGAGCGCCTTATAATAACACATCTAGAAGCACATCACGCATCATGTTGCTATAACTCTTTCAACGCTTCAATTGTGTTGCCCGTGATAAACGTTATCTAGTAACGAAGTTGTTATTCGAAACAAAACAGCGACGTCACATACAAGGAAACACAGAACAGCAGTTCTGTACTAAAATGCACTGCATCTATTTACGAAAATCTTCATAGAAATAGTTTAAACAACTAGAAAGTATTGTATATCGCTGGAAATCAACTCTTGTTATGTAATTTCGAATATAATAAACTCGCCACAGACTCGCTTATTATATTATGAAATTATATAGCTCTAGTTGATATCAATCGATATATAATTCTTTTTAGTTGTGAAAACTATTATAAATCTATTTGAGAAATTTGTTAATAAAATTATACTGATGTTTTGGTGGTATTTGTCTGTTTTTACCTTTAATTTTAAAAACAAATCAGACGTATTATATTTGAAATGTAACGCTATGTTATAAACACGTATACTCCGTTTCCCTTCTTTTTTCTACATTTTCAATAATGTCAAATCGTTTGAACATGGTGTACTGGCAAAAATTTGGACTTTGATAAGTTGTGTAATCGACATTTAACGGCACATACTACAAGAAAAAAATGACACTCTTTATTACATGTGAGTATTGAAAAGAGCAAAAATGATAACAAAAAAGCCTCTGGCACTGAAACATAAAATATGAAATACGGGAAAGTCAGCTATTTTTGAAACAAAATCTCCCCAGAAATCCCCAGAAATGTAATTTGTCATCATAAATAAATTTCAAATAGTAACACAGAGTCCACTAGTGATTGATTTGTTCTGCTTGATATGAGGCTTTTGTCTGGATTTTATCCTAATGTTCTTTTATTTCAACGATACTTACACACTCCGTTATGTCATTGTTTGATAAATGTTACATTTTTTATTCTAAACTTCTCAAAGTATTTTGTAAACAGAATTTAAAACAATTTTAATGAATTGAAGAAAATATTTCTTATGTTTGTAAAACAAATTCATAGAAAATCCTTGGACTCCAGAAAATTTAAGATGTTAATTTTATTCAAGATAATTTAAAATAAAACAATGTTTGGAAACTATCTTATCAGTATTTCTTTTTTACTTCATTTCATGCCTAGGTTCTATTTAATGATATTTCAGCTATGCACTGGATCATTATGTTCGAAGATAGATTATAGTCCTGTCAAAGGTGTAACATGGGTGGAATGTTTTGTCCAACCACCAGATGATTCTGAAGATTTTGTATTTAAACAATGTCTACTTGGATGCAGTGAGTAAATGTAATTCTTTTGTACTTTTCATTATTTTAAACAACCACGATTTTAATTAGGTGTAAGACAAACTGAGAACTGATTTGGACAATTAGTAAAGTACAATACAAACCAGTACAAAATCTTCAAAACTAAAATATGTAAAATCTAATTTAATATGTTCAAACAGATATTTCTTGCCGACATATCGTATTAGGTAGAGATTGTAGGCTGCATTCAACGTATTTTCTAGATAATGTATCAGTTTCTTTCATTTTTATTTATGCAGCTGCTGAACGCAATATTGTTACTACATTTTGTTCACAAGAGATCTAAAAAATTCAACAGCCGAGAGGCAAAGCAGATAAAAATGAATACATTGCTAAAAATTCCTGTTCATTCAAAAGAACCCCCAGGATACACAGTATATATCACTGTCGAAAATTTGTGTATTCAAATTGCTATGCCTCGAACAGAATATTGAAAGGTAAAAGCATAATATTTAAAATTCTTTCTGAATATAATTTAAGGATGGTCGCTCCTCGGTTTTTTCAAACTGTCTCTGACTTTCGGAATTCTCTCATTTTATCCATCATGATTCATTTGAAAATTTTGCACACTAACCCCAACTTTTCTTCTCAAAAAATGATTGTATACATCTTCAAAAGACTTTTGACAAAATTCGATGAAATTCTTGATATTCCTTTATTGCATTATAAAGGTTGATTGCCTTAATGCAAAGTGAATTAAAAGTCTAGAGAAGTTCGGTTTCCCGCCAAAATTTTAGGCTTTAAAATCTCGAAAACGACCACACTGACCTCTCGATATTTTTGCTTAAAATGAAGTATGATCCACATTCTAGTAAATAAAAGTATTACTTTTGAATCCTTGATATAATAAACTTCAGGAGTGACCATCCTTAATGGAAAAATATTAATGCCTTGAATTTTCTTTAATAGATGTTCGAAGAAAATAGAAAAATTATGACGTGAAACTTTAAAATCTAATAGTCAAACAGCAGGTTCTCAACAACATGTATTGTTAACCTGGACTATGGCTATCATAAAAAGTCAAATAATTATCGATGTTATATGGTACCATGTTTAACGACGTTATCCGCTAGTGATCTTCTTGAAATACAAGCCAAGCTGTCGTTCACAATTTTTAAAGAAGAATTCAATAAGTACTGTAACCAAGTTTAGTTTTAATCGGCGTGTTGGTGCAAACTAAATCTATGAATGTGCTTGGCTTTGCTACAGCCCTACTATATTTCACTATATTTCCTGCTGTAATCTTGGATAATGAGAACACATTGGGACGCTTTTTTATGGAATACATTGCAACGATTTGGTTACAAATAGCCAAGTAATTTCAGGTATTTTAATATTACCAAATTGGTTCCAATATAAATTTTTGTACTCTGCTGTCAGCCATCTTGGATGCTACCTGCACCTTTCAGGTATTTTCATTTGTCGGCCCTCTTGGATGAGGTGCAAACCTTACAAACACTTCTTTCAAAGGAAACTTGTTAAGAAAAATATATATTAAGTTTTCACGTGCATGGCAATGTTGTTTTAGAAGTGAGTAATGAATTATATATAACATGGTACTGGTGGCTGACACCCTGGATAATTTCCGGACATGCTAGACAAAGTTTTGAGGGTTAAAATGTAAAATGTGTGGTGCCTAAAATGTTATTGAAATAGCTAAGCAGTCTAAGAGTAGAGCTTCTCTTTAAGGGGGTCAAATACGGACCTTTGGTTCTACGTTTGATTATGAAAGGAAAAGTAGTTCAGAAAAAATCTTTAAAAGGATCACATAAGGTCCAAATAAATTTATATTAGATGGGTTGTGAACATGCCGAACAATATGTTTATGGGAACCAATTCCCAACTGTTGCGAACAAAATTGGTGCTGTGGTTCCTGAGATCTTTGGATGAAATATTTACTACGAATTTACGCCAAGCGATAGCTTACGCTAACTCTGTCTTTTGCCAGATGAGATAACACGAACATTACAAGTGGAAATATTTGTCACATATTGCTAATATGTTGAATGTTATATGTATTTGCATTGCTTCTTAGTTGATGTGCTTAGATCTTTGATTTATTGGATTTCTTTCCGTTGAAGTTTTTCGTTTCTGTACTTTTTGTGGATGTGTTTATTATCGTTATCTGGTTTTTCAAAAATAAAGATTATTAACAATCATACATTAAGAGTCATAAACGAATAGAAAAAATGAAAGGATATGGAGTGAATGTACATGTGACAAAGACGCACACGATACATAAAACTCCAGTTATCATGGACAGGACTTAACCTGTCTACATCTTGATGTCGCCTGAGGGTCTTCAACAAGAGGTGAACAATATTCACCCCCTCAAGCGAGATCAAGAAGGTCCCTAGCGTGCACACAAGCGGTTTTCTTGACAAAAAAAAAATATGAAGGTCACTCCCTAAAAATTATATCAATTAACTCAATAAAGAATACTTTACTTCTTGATATAAAAATATGTGTGACCTTCAGCCGTTGTATTTATTATGTAGAAAAAGAACAAGAATTGATTTTTATCATTTTAAGGACGGAATATTACTGGTTCTACATGCTACAGTTCAGGAGGAGATAATTCAAACACGCCTGAGGCAGTACCATTTCAAGCATTATTAGATGAAATAAGAGCTTTGATAGGGAATAAAAAGATTGCTTTACCATTAGGTATGTTGAACAGAAAAGTTACTTGCTGTTTTGAAAATAGAATTTGGTTTTACATTTTATTCCTTGTTCAAATAAAGCATATGTCTCTAGTTTTTACAGAGAGGCTTGAAATTATGAAGTTTTGTTGTTGTGGCTTTATTCACCTTCTACAAAAATAAGTTGCCATAAACATAGGATCATCTCACTGGATTTATCTATGACCTCAGCTGATTTTGACGACACATTAAAATCCTTTAAATGTTTTGTTCTGCATCGTACCCCTACATTCGTTTTGATTTTGCCCATGCAAATGTTTTAATTTTTGCACTACTGAGGAGACTGGGTTTTAAGAATGAACATACCCAGAACCAACATGAACTAATATTTCAGTATTTTATTGCTTCATATCATCTCGGTTGTTTAGAGCCTTTATATTCTCCCTCACTGCGTTCATCCGAATATAAAATAATTATATTCTAAGCAAACTAATATAAAGGTTTGCTACTCGATATAACATCGATAAAAAGTCGACACATACTGTTTACACTATCATTTTCAAAAATAAGCAAAAAACCAATATCTATAATATACATAAATATACAAAGCCCAATCTCTTAAATAGGCCATGTGTGTATCACCAAAACAAACATTTTGATTAAAAAAAACATTTAACCAACAGTTCAAAACATAATTCTTTGTTGAATATACGTGTAGTTTTCAAGGTTACATGTATAGCGAAAGTCGATGAACCAAAAGCAGGGAGCACGGGTTTTAAAAATGTAAGGAAAATCACATGATAACTACATGCACATAAGAAGTACGAATATTCGTGACTGTACCAACGACAGAAATTTTATTGGCAATGACTCATTTGGTAGCCATAATATGAGCGTCAGTCATACATTTTTTTTATTATTGAAACCATAAAATGTATTGGATTCAAAGTGTTGGTTGCATTATCGACATATTTGGATATCTTTATTTCGAAAAAGTATTATTCCATTCACTAGATTCACGTCTTCCCGGATTTGACTACCGACTTTGACATTTTCCCGGATTGAATCACCCACAGTGTGACGGGTGCTGTTAACAGAGCAGGACATGCTTACCCTTCCGGAGCACCTGATTCACCTGACCACAACATTCAGAACAAAGGCACTCACAGTGTGAACTCCAGCGAAACTGAGAGTGACTCTCAGTTTCACTGGAGTTCACACTGTGAGTGCCTTTGTTCTGAATGTTGTGGTTTCTGGCTCTGTGCTTTGTGTCTGTCTGGCGTCATTGTTTTTGTGTCTAACGTCATTGTTTCCTGTGTTCTCGTTTTTGCCCTGTCTTTGGACTTCGATTTTTGTGAATTTCACCCCTTTGTTCCTTCGGTGTTCTACTGCCGTTGTTCCATACAATTATATTAAAACAACTGTGCACACAAAACGAAGACAATATTTTATCTGGATCCTCAAATACCAAGGAAACAAACAATCGATGTTCAGATATCTTCAGTATTCTTCATCATGTACGACCCATAGTTAAAAAAAATCAAATTCAGTATACTCATCTAACGACAAGCAACTGAGCACCAATTACTCATAAAAATTATGCATTTGTTTATTTGTTTATCTTTTTAGGATCACCATGTAATAATTATCTAGGTTATTGTGACCAGGTAAAGAAATGTCGAACAATTGACCCAGAAAGTATGCTATCACGACAATGAAATCTAATGTTCAGGTCTGAACCTTACAAAGTAATGAAAATATTACTGTACGTATAAACAAATGTATGCTTTTAATTTAAGGTAGTAGACATAGGTTAAGAGAGACAACTCTTTAAATCAGTAAAGTGTTTGAATCAGTCAATTTCATTAATGCCTTTAAAGCATTCATATGAAAAAGAAAAAAAATCATCTAAGTTACTTATGTTATTTATTATTAGTTATTTATATATTATATAGATATTGGTTTTTTGCTTATATATTTATATGACGCTCAACTGGCTTATTTAACTTTCAATATAATGTTTAACAAGGGAAAACATAATGACATCGAATTTTATGCCATCTATGTTAAAAAGTGTACCAAGTCGATGATTTTCGACATACAATGACGAATGCCACATAATATAATAATACAATATTTATATGTCCAATTAAAATGATGTCGGAATGCCAAACACAAGTGATACTTGTTTTGAAATCTTCTATTATCCTGTAGGTCATGGCACACCAAAGCGCTTTACAATAAGATTTTATCGATATCTTAATTATATAAATCCAAGTAATTTATCTAATAAAATATTTTTAGGCATTCCTTATCCGATTCAAATGATATTCTCGCAATAAAACTTTTATGTGGCGTTTATTTAGTTATAATTTCCTGACATGAAGTTCGGAAGAATGCATGATCTGAACAAATAGTCTAAACTTTTGAATTTACAGTAATTTATTTTTACAAGGAAAATTGTGTTTTCAATTTTTTTCTTCATGTTTTATCATGTTTTGTTTGACACACATTTCAACATTTGCTTTTAAATCCATGAGGACGTAAAATTTAAATCGTTTCGCATAAAAATAGCAGGAGCTAAGTAATTATAGCATCTTAGCAATAAAGATCCAATTAAAAAAAGTTATCTCTGAAATATATACAATACAAAAAAAAAACCGGAAAAATTAAAATGAATTCATCATCAATTCACGTGGGAGAAAGGGGATATCTCTTCTCAAATTTCTATTTAAATTCTAAAATCTCGGCTTCAAGAAGATCTTTATTTTCCTAGTATTTTCATCCAAACATGTCTTTTGGATCATGTTAAGAAGTGTATATATCGGTCTGGTTTGAAAAACTTATGAGCTTTTCAAATTTAAAGATAATTTGTTATAGACAGTAATACAGTACTTTGTTATATAAAGAAACACAATACTACAATTCCATTTGCCAGAACTCCTTTTAATTGTACAGTATATGAAGTAATGCCTATTATTATCGTTTTATTTACAGCTTTGTGGACAAGAAAAATCTGAGGAGATATTGAAGATAATAAAGAAATAAGTCGATATATTTGAAGTTTGTTAAGTTATGCAGATTCTCATTTATTATAAATTGTATGTCCAAGCATATAATTGAAGAGTTTTGTATCAGCCTTGTAATTGATTCAACGGTAATGATATTTTCCCGAGCAACGCATGTAAAAACCAATAACAAGGCTAAAAAATAGAAATGATCGCCCCAGAATATTTTTATCAACTAATCAAATAATATCTAGCCTTTAAAGACCAGCTTACTTCAATTCATGAATAAGGTGCATATTCACTCCAAAATAATTATAGTGTGATAAAACAAAACAGCTGTATAGCGCTTACACAAGCAAAGATAAGCGGTAACAATGAAGAAAAGTATTAAAAATCATAATATTCCGGAGAACCTGATGTGACTGCCGGTTTTCATGGTAGTTCAAACTATGAGCGTTTTAGTTCTTAATGTCGTCTTTCTTTATTTCCGTTCCTTATGGTTGTCTCACGTCCTTGTTTTGTCTTTGTTTTTCTCTGTTACCATTTTTGCAATGTCTTTGGACGATATCCTTACTATTGATAATCCCCAGTTTTTAGTTCACCTGGCCTAAAAGGCCAAGTGAGCTTTTGCCATCACTTTGCGTCCGTCGTCCGTCCGTCAGTCCGTCGTCAGTCCGTCAGTCCGTCGTCCATCCGTCACCAATTTCAAAAATCTTCTCCTCTGAAACTGCTAGGCGAATTGTAACCAAACTTGGCCTGAATCATCACCAGGGTATGCAGTTTCAAAATTGTGTTCGATTAGTCCGAGGATCAAACAACATGGCTGCTGTTACTAAAAATAGAACATAGGGGGTAAATTACTGTATTTTGCAAATAACTCGAAAACCGTTACAGATATCAAAAATCTGACACGAAGTAAAAATGATCAGCACGGCAAGATCTACACGCCCTGCAATTTTGAAGAAAATCTGAAAACCCGTCTTGGAGTTATTGCCCTTTTTCCGTAAAATTTATTTTTTATTTGAAAAACTATAAAAGATAGAGGTCAATTTTAAAATGCAAAAATGTTCAGCATATCAAGATCTACCCACCCTGAAATTTTGAAGAAAATCCAAGACCCCTTGTAGGAGTTATTGCCCTTTTTCACCGAATTTTTAAAATTTTTGTTTTTTTTGTCTTTTTATTTCCCGAACTATAGAAGATGAAGGTTTAGTGTAAAATGATGAAATGTTTGCCATGCTGTGGCGACTTCAAAACTGACGTTGAAAATAGTTTGTTGACCTCCATTTTCAAAATGGCCGCCAAAAAAGGGCGAGAAAATTCAACATTGTCTGATTTCAATGATATTTGGTTTCGAAATAATTATTGATGTTGCGACTTCAAAACCAGTGTTAAAATTGTTCGTTGACCGCCATTTTCAAAATGGCTGCTAAAAAAGGCGGAAAATTCAACATTTGTCCGATTTCAATGAAATTTTGTTTCCAAATAGTTATTGATGTGGCAACTTCAAAACTGATGTGAAAAATTGTTTGTTGACTGCCATTTTCAAAATGGCTGCCATAAAAAGGCGAGAAAATTCAACATTGTCTGATTTGAATGAAATTTGGTTTCCAAATAGATATTGATGTTGCGACTTAAAAAATTGTCGTTGACCGCCATTTACAAAATGATGACTCGACTTCAAAACTGGTGTCAAAAGTGGTTTTTAGCAAGAATGTTTTTTGGTAAAAAAAATCCCGACAAAGACATATAGTAAAACATGATCAGACTTTAGATACTGGTTGATATTGGTTGTGTTTGAGCTAACAAGGTTGCAGAGACGGAAGTTCAACTGTATAACTTACAATGTTAGCTTGAGTGTGGCAAATGAAAACCAGGTGAGCGATACAGGCCCCTGGGAGCCTCTGGTTAGATTATGTGTTCATTATTTATCCACAACAACTGAAATTAAATAAAGCTAACAATGATTCCAAATGTTGCCCTTTTCTGGATCTGACTATCATTATTGACCCTGGTAAAATCAAAACAAAATATATGATAAAAGGGATGATTCTGATATCACTATTACTAATTTCCCTTTTCTTGACGGCGAAATTCCCCTTGCCCCATCCTACTTGGTGTATATTTCTCAACTGGTACGATTCGCACGAGTTTGTTCTACTCTTGATGATTTCATGGAACGTAATCGTACTTTCAAAGCCAAACTTTTACAACAGGGCTACAGATTTCATAAGTTGTTGAATACATTTAAGAAGTTTTGTAATAGATATGAACATGTTATATCTAATTTTGGCGTTACTCGTAAACAGCTTATTACTATGGGCATTTCTAGTCCTCAATTTTACGGAAATGTTAAAAATGCCAGAAATTGATTAAAAATCCAGAAAAGCTGGGAAGTAACTTACATTCTTTACGTAATAGGGGATATCAGCAAGATTTTCTGCTTGCATCCGTTAAATTAGCTTTGAGACCTAGTGACCTGAAAATGTTGCACACATACTGGCCTCTCACTAATACTGCCGATGTCTACTGACATTTATGAAGATTCTTGACCAAACCCTTCGGGAAGTTTTGAGTTTGATTTTTCTTCCGTAGTGAGACAGTGTTCTACCAGCAGACTAGGCTCCTTGAGCTAGCCGACAGTTTAGCGGCGAGCACCCCTTGACGCATCTTTCAAAATTACGTTTTGTCTTTTTCTCTCCTTTCAATATTGTGGTCATGGAGTTAGTAGTCTACCTGTATTCGTATGTTTTTATACTATAGGGAAACGGGACAGATAAAGGGGAGGTTTGGGTACCCATAATCCGGTTTAACCCTACCGCTGGCTTTTACTAGTGCCGGTACCAAGTCCGGCTGTCCCGAGTTCCTATCGTTGTCTACGTTTGTCTTTTGTCTTATACGTGTTTTTCTTTTGTAGTTCCCTTGCAAATTGTTGCATGTGATTTTTAATTTTCAGCCATTGTATGTGTTTCCTGTTATCCATATTTTAACATTTGATTTAATGTAATCATCAGCTGGCGATGTGATCTCACCCATTTTTTTTTTAATTCGGGTTCATGTTGTTCATTTCTATGTATGTTTTGTTTTTTTTCTTTTCTTTGTCGTACTTATGACTTTGTATCTTTGTGTTTCCTATGTTGCAAGGGTATTTTGAATTTTTTAGAATGTTGAATTTGTAAGGTAGCAATATTCGATCATCAAGTCCAGAAAAAACCCTCTAGTTAAAGATGAGATTTATCCCAAGCCCTCAACAATAGACAATATCCGAGCTCTGGTATTTAATTTGACCAGTTCTTGTTTGTCCACCCTGTGTCACTAACATGTCAACCCAATGTGACCAAGAATGTACTTCCAAAACATAATAAAATGACGTTTTAGGCTCTGTGACGTGACGTCTATAATACTATGACGTCGTGAAAAGTTGTCTGTTCAACCCCGACACCAGAGTTCGGATAAGGTCTAATTAACGGGAATTCTGTGATACTTGAAGTGTTTCTACTACAGTAATCGAAATTCATTAACGCCTTTTTTTCAAGTGACACAATGTATGAGTTCAAATGCAACTAACACTATACAACTGTGTCGTCGTTTTTATCAGAACTGTTGGTTAGCTTGGGTTGTTGAATTATTTCAATTTCTAATACCATTTTCCAATGCTTACATCTTAAACAACAAAAACTTTCTACGTAATCCCCAAGAAATTGACTGATTACATGTATTCCCTGATTTTTAGGGATTACACGTAATCCCTGATTACACAGATTCCGTGTAACATATACAAAAAATAACAAACGGCACATTCCTTCACTGCCAGCAGTATCCTAAAGCTTCGGATTCTGTATCGTAACAGAAGAGAAAACGCACCTGTTGTTCAAAATGTAAATAACAGAAAAGCAGAATACCTTTTATTCTCAATTACTATCACCACAACAAAGTCATCCGTAATATTCCCTCGAAAAGTATAAGACTGTCATCAGTGTGAGACAGGTTAATGGTTTTATATCTAACTTCTTACTTCTAGCTTTAACTTTTAAATTTTTACTTCTCACATCTAACTTTTATGTTGGAATTTGAGAAGCGTACTAAACAAATCATATTTAAATGTGCAAACAATTCAAGTCATTACGTATGGCCTTCTTTGGTATTAACATTGATTTTTTGATAGGGTCTTTGCAATTTAACTAAACACATTCTAAATTTCTAAAATCTGTATTGCATGGACACGGGTTATGTATTCCGGTATATACATGAAATCATTATGCTAAACTCCTCACAGGAAGGGATCTTGGTGGAAGCTGTATATACTGAGGGTACATAACTTACTTTGTCAGTTGGTGATGGGTCTGGAGCTGACATGTCAGTTAACTGTTAGTAGTCTCTTGTGATTTCATGTTTTTGTCCGTATATTTAGTTCTTTCAGTTTCATTTTTCACAATTGACTCAGTCCTGTGGCCAACTGAATTTTACTGTTGTTACGATTGTTTTTTGATTTATCACATTGGCTGTAGGGGGAAGGTTTGGATCCAATAAAACTAGTTTAACCCCGCTGAAGCAGGTTTGCGCCTGTCCTAAGTCAGGAATTTATTAAGCCTTTGTGTGTCTTGTCCTTTTTCTAGTTAGTTTACTTTATGTCTACAGGAGTCTAGGATGATGTTTATTTCGCTGGACTTGATTGCTCTTTGTTCAGGGGCCGACTCCGACCTGCCGTTGGGTGTGGGGTTTTCTCACCGTTCATTGAAGATCTTATGGTGGCTTTGAGTTGTTATTACTCCCCTTTGGGTCGTTGTCTCTTTGACACATTCCCCGTTTCCGTTCTTTTTTCTATCGTTTGTTTTCGATTGTTTTGATGGTTTTTATGTTCTCTCTTTGTTTCTGTTTCCTGAGTATTTCTTTGCCGATGTTCTACTAAAAAGTGTGATTAAAACATATTGGCCTCAGCTTTGAAATATTTGTATAGCTATAAAGAAGATTCTTCTTCACGTTTTGTTTTGTGTATATAGTGAGTAGAATGGGTCGTTCCATGCTAATCTGTAAAAATAATCAAAAGACAAATGCTTTTCAGCTCTAAACAAGATGAAATAATTTATCGACCTAAAAATCATGTAATTCAATCCTTTCTCAGATTGTTTCCAGAGGAATGTCTGATCACGAAGTTCTGTAAATCAGTGTGCCTGACAACAGTTAGCGCAACTGTTTTGAACCAAAATTTTCATCTATTTGAAATTATGGACTGTAATGTCACAATTAGTGTATAGTCATGTCAAACATGGAGACATTCCGAACGCACCGTGTGTGTTTCAAATAATTGCTTTCGTTTCCCTATTCCACCTTCCACTCAGATAAATCGTAGTTAGAACGTATATTAATGTCCAGATATTGTTTGGAATTTGGACCCTAGTTCAACAACAGTGTAAGTGTTATATTATATTTTTATTATATTTGGATGAAGATTAATCCGTTTAACGTTACTACACAACAGTTTATTGTGAATATCAGCTCTAGACGTTAATTACATAATTTGCTATAAATATCGATTTTTACGGAATGTTCATCTCACACAGAAACGTACAACTATTGATTATAATTATATTTACAACTTTCAACAAAGTATTTAAAGTTTTTATATATTATTTCCGTCTACAAGAGGAAGATAAACAACCGATATTCAGTTGCATAATTCGTATAAATATAGCATGTACGGCAAGCAATTAGTGACATTTAAATACTTCCAGATATAATTATGGAACACATATTCCGTGTATTACAGCAATTCAACTGTATTCTTCCGTGACTATACCGGAACTCCATGTATAATATTACAGAGACACACGTTATATATGTGTTTATTTATGCAAATTATTGTGTATTTAATTATGTGACATTTTACTCATAATTACGGTAGCATAAGTGTACTATAAATTCTCACTATTTTGGACACATAACTTATGATTGTTAATTATTGTATTTTTCAGGTTTTTACCAATTGTTCACCTGCTAATTAAAATAGTTGATCCACACTGGGTTTTTATTTTGAATTGGGCCAACGAACTAGGTTAAGCTCGCTGAGTCCGGCTCAGTACAGTAAAAACACTAGAACCAGCCTGAGTTCCAGACCTGATTTTGGACCACTGGTAGCACCGTTCCTGCTGCAGGCAACACAGTTA
>MJUU01033019.1:16234-37565 GCA_002080025.1 Modiolus philippinarum | reverse complement strand
ACCCTCATCCTTAGCTATTTGGCGGAGGGTCTTCATGGTCTCTTTAACCACCATCTTACCTTCGATGGGAATGGTCTCCTCTTCTTCCGTCTCGCGAGGTTGCCTATTATGCCTCCAGCAAAGACCATCCTTCCCGGGCTTGCTCTTGCAGAACTGCCCCTTCTTCCTCTTGAGTGGGTAGCCGCAGGTGGTCTTCAGCTCCCTTGGCTGATGCTCAAATTGCTGGACTTGCTCCACCCCACAATTTTTACACTGCTTGGTGTGCTCATCCATCTGCACCAGGTTGGGGGCATTGCAGCACTGATGCTGCTTTTGGGGGGTAGTGGGGGTAGGGGGACTTTCATTCTCTAGAAAGAAATCCTGGAATTGATCCATCTTATTTCTTTCAGATGTCATATCTTTATTTATATCAATCTCGGATGTTGACACATCTCTCTTTAAGGTGTCCTGTAGAGACTGACTTATGCTCCGTGTGAAAGACATAATTCTTGTATTTACCTTATGATCAATAGGGATGCCGTCCGTTTGCATTTTTGAATGCGCATGTGCCGTATGGAGGGTTCTTCCATTCGCGCCTCGCTCGGCTATGCCTCGCTCCCCGCTCATTCCTGAACCCTCCATAGCAAAGTGTCAAGTGATCAAAAAAAAATTCCCAATCCGTTTTGGATTGGGAAATTTTTGCGTCCTTACCCCTAGCCCTCTGGTATTTTTTTTTTACTTTCTCACCAGATCGTAGGAGAGGTATTGTCGATTGGATTTCTTGCTCAGCTTGTATCCAGTGCTCCGAACGTAAGCTCCTTGCAAGGGACCCTTTTCTTTGTTAAGCGTGGGGCAGGCCCATACTCTGGTGATTTCTCCTTCTCGATTTTTCAGAGTGAGAATCCTGCTTTTGCCGAATTTTCCGTCCACTTCTACCACCTCTAAGATCTTATAGATCACTCCAGTAGGCAAATCCTTCCATGTGGTGGATTCTTGATTCTGATCCTTCATCTTTTCTTGGAAGGCATCTTCGCTGATAAAGTCATCACCCCCATCTTGGAAGATTTCGACAAATCCATTGTGTACGAAAGACATAATTCTTGTATTTACCCTATGATCAATAGGAGTGCCGTCCGTTTGCATTTTGCCCTCGAGGTAGGGATTTTTATGCAGGATTTTGCATGAGTGGTGCAGAATCGGCCTTTTGATACTACTCTGCTTTTAGAACACTTTTCTAGAGCAGCTCTAGAACTGTTCCAGAACAGTTTTGAGTTAACTTAGAGCAGTCATTAGAACAGTTCCAAGTTAACTTTGTGAGAGGTTATGACTGTAACCAACTGTAACCTCGTTTATTTATTCATAATACAAATTCATTTAAAATCATTACAAAAAAACTTTACAATATATTAATTTTAGTAAATTTTGTTGAAAACTAAGGAGTTTCTCCTTCATGCAAAGCTCTGTCCTTAGATGATATTGGGTTTACATTTAGATCATACTTGTTATTTGTTCTCTATCAGTTTTCAATTATCTTTGACTTTATGGACTTCCAAATGTTTAGATTTTATCTGCACGGAAGAGACATAAGTTGTCGAAATGCGCATCTGCAGAATATAAATTCACAGTAACTTCGGTGTATACTTATTTGTTACCACTGGGTCGATGCCACTGCTGGTGGGCTGTTACTCCCCGAGGGTATTCACCAGCCCAGTAGTCAGCACTTCGGTGCTGACCCGAAAACCGATTCTATCTAAAACCTTACAATATCTAAATTTTAGTAATTTCTGTTGAAAACTAAGGAGTATCTACCTCATACAAAACTCTGTCCTTAGATGATTTTGGCTTTACATTTAGGTCATACTGGTTATTTGTTCCCTACCAGTTTTCAAACATCTTTGACTTTATGGACTTCCAAATGTTTAGATTTTATCTGCACTAGAGAGACATAAGTTGTCGAAATGCGCATATGCAGAATTTAAATTCACAGTAACTTCAGTATTTAGTTATTTCTTAAGAGGTTAGTTAATATATGTAGTTTACATAGTGTTTAGACTGTTTACATATAATTTTTAAAGCGTTGAAAAATGACCCGCTTCCAGGTCAGTATTTTATGATGATGGTCAGAGTTCAACGGAATTGGTCAAAATTCAATTGCTTTGTGGTCAATTTTCAACGTCGAAAAACGACCAATAGGTCAATTTTCAACGGGGTCAAAATTCAACCTTACACCGGCACTAGCAAAAGCTAGTGGTAAGGTTAAACCGGTTTATGGTTACCCAAACATCCCCTTTCTCCATCATGTGTTTTTTTATGTTCATGCCGCCGTAGGTTAAGAACTACCAAGTTATATCCTTGGTTTAGAAAAAAATGGATTATATGCCAACAATTTTATTATTTTGCTCTAGATCTCAAACAATAACTGTTAAATAACAGTACAGATGGTCTGTTTTCTGACTTAAACAGTGACACCTTTCTTTTAACTGCAACAACTGTGTTCTGGAAATTGTCGTACTATTTATCGAAAACAGTTACAGGAAGGAGTGTAAAACTGTCTCGCGGCTGCATTCCTGTAGCTTATTGTGACGTATTCCATACAGGTTTTGTTTATGTGAAAAGAGAATCGTTTTGGTAATGTAGGTAACTCAAAAGATTCGTTTTAGACAGGCAGCAATCAGTTCATTTTTTTGAAGGGTATGTTTTTATCTTTGATCCCAATGAAAATATTTTGAAGGGCGAAAGATAAAAGAAAAAAAGAAGAAAACACACCAATCCATATCCAGAAATAAAATAAAGTTGTTATTTACCCCAATTATAGACAGTATTGCGCGCATTTATGATTTGTTACTTATGAAAAAAGCTAAGTTAATGTATTTTGCGAGACAAAAATCCACAAGTTAATATTCAGGTAATATTTATCTAACCGAAAAGCCTTATCGAAAACGGTAAGAGATAGAGACCTGGAAGCTGGTCCATTCAACAGGTTGGGGGAAATCCCCAAATTGGGGTATATACCCCAATTGAGGTATAATATCCCAATTGGGGTATATGGTTATACCCCAATTAGGGTATCTGGTCAGTTTTATATAGATTATTTTTTCTCAATTCAATGGCGCGTAAGGAAAAATTATACATGAGAAACTTCGTGATTGCTGTCATCAAATGACATATCGCCATCTACTTGATGATGCTGCATTTCACCAGCAGGGGAATTTTAAGGACGTAAAATTGTCATAAACAAAGATCATCGCAATTGTAACTGGGTATAATATTAAGGCAAGAGAAACGGGGAGTGTGTGAAAATATAATTTAGTTGAACTGAAGTTTAGTTTGTAAAAATAAGCAAAGATATTGAAGTTTCAAACACTATTGTTACAGACTACTTTCAGAGTATTTTTAAGACATGGACAAAGAGAGAAAACTCTGAAAGAAATCAAATGACATGTTTATTTTAATATTTCTCCCTTCTTAATTTCTTTGATAATCAAAAATATTTACCTAAATCTATCACAGTTTGCTTTATTCGAATGTACAAAGAATTTTCTTTTAGATAAGCAGCATAGAACGATAGTTAGCTCCTCGAATCTTATGTTATCTCTAAATCAGAGTCACTGGATTGTAAAATCATAAATTGAACTGCAAAAAATTTGCATTATTCTTTTGACAATAGAAGTATATCACCCGAAAGCTCTTACCCTATAAATTTATAATTATTATGTATGATGATGCGCCATTCCATCCCAAAAATATAATTAACAAATAACTGGTAATATACCCCAATTGGGGTATAACCATATACCCCAATTGGGATATTATACCTCAATTGGGGTATATACCCTAATTGGGGTTTTCCCCCAACCTGTTCAACTGAGGTTATATGTGTTAAATCGGAAACTGTCAAGGGTCATTGATCACTTTAAAGTTTGACCTGAGAACTTGTCATTGGATTAACTCAGAAACCGTTACAGATAGCTGATAAAATGTAATTGCAAAAATATGTCTTGTTAAGATCTACATTTATTACATGGTCCAAATTTATTGGACCAAGCGTTTAGTGCCTATTTAATGATCAGAGCTCCAATACTATTTAGAAACAAAACACATTCAATGCAAAAAACTGTTCAGGAAGACATGACGTTTATAAAAGTTCAAAAGTGAAATTGAAAGCAAAAAACCTTCATTTCACGGAAAAGTATCAATAACTGTACATTTTTTGCTTAGAATGTTGTTTCAACGATAAATACAATAGGACGCAACTTCTGGGAAAGACCTATCAATTGTTTCTTTGATCAACTAAGATATTAGTTTTCTCAAAGATGTGTATTCTAAACTTCATGAAACTTGTAAGTATCTCAATGCAACTCAAAATTTTGAAATAATTTCACACCGAAGAGGAAACCCTACATCTAATGCAATCCCGTTGCTGATGAAGTGATAACAGGTTTATCCGATATGCTTTTTTTGCTTAGTACTGGTATAATCATTGGTTTTAAGTGTCTACAAACTTTCAATGGCAATTGCTCATATATGGTTGTTAGGCAGAATTAGTAAAAAAAAAAAAAAAAAAATAAGTGTCTTTGAGAAATTATTTTTCCTTAATTTACAAGTTCATTTTATAAACGGTTGCTGAATAGATTTCATAGAACAAAATAGCGACAAAAAGAAATGTAAAAACCAAAAACAAAAAACGATACTTGTTTATGCGACTTTCAGGAAATTAACCAAAGTTTTTCCAATATTTTTGAAATTCAATTGATAGAAATGTCTGTCCTTAACTACACAATCAATTCAAATACAGTTGCTTGGTAGAAAACCAAAAAGTGGTCTTTGAGACTTTCAGGAAATCTACAAAAATTGGTATCACCCTTAGTATCCTAAGTTTTCGGCATTTCGCTCTTTTACCTTGTCAGAATTTTAAGATTATATTCTAAAATTTCAAAAAATATGTGTCTCAGATATTTTCAGGAGATTAACCAAAGTTGGAACCGGAATCAAAATTCCCTTAGCTTAGTGCAAATCTGCAGACTATATGTAACAATTCTGCATGAAGATTCTTGCATTCCTAAATCCAAAAATGAAGGAGGAGTTTGTGTCACATGCTACATGTGTCAAAATCCACATCTTGGGGCCTTTGTCAAAATTGACATCTTGGGGCGTCTTGTTTTGCAAAAATATGAAGATAAAAAATCCGAAAGCTTATTGCGCATATATACAATTATGGTACAACAAAATTGAATCCCTAAGTCCAAAACTGTAGGGGAGTTCGCGTCATATGCAACATGTGTCAAAATCGACATCTTGGGGCCTCTCGTTCGCATCAACACCAAATATAAAAAATTCGAAAGCTTACTGCGCATCTGCAGCATATGTGCAACAATTGCCTAACAAAATGTAAACCATAATTTTAAAAATGTAGAAATAGTTGGCGTCACATCTTTGAAGGCAGACTGACAGATGGACAGATGGACTGACGGTTAGACAGACAGACGGGGGCGAAAACAATATCCCCGAACCTCCGATAATACTAGTAAATAGTGATTGCACATCAAAACATCACACAAATGTCAAATCTGTAAGTCTAATACTTTTAAAGAAGAATTTCCAAACCACCGGTGTTGCCAAATGTATTTATCAATATGTGTTTAAGGTTTTCTCACCGTTCATTGGAGATCTTATGGTGGCTTGAGTTGTTATTGCTTTCCTTTGGGTCGTTGTCTCTTTGACACATTCCCCGTTTCTTTTCTTTTTCTATTCCTAGATTATAAGGGCAAACTATTTTATGAAAGTTGACCTGAAATTGACTGTTATGACTGGATGAAACTTGATTAGGATGGAAATAAAAACAGAAAGTTGAAACTGTTTTTTTTTTTCAAAGATAAGTTTTCCACCATATTTTAGGTTTTTATATCAGCGATGATTATAAAAAGTTACAATGTGAAGCCAACGACAAAACAAAAGATTGTTTTATGAAGTGGGGGTAATAACAAAATTAAAGAGCAGAGTGGTTAAGAGCCGAAGTCTATGAGACAAAAAGACAAATCAGGCGGAAACCACCAGTAAAATTGTCAACCGCTATGGTCCTGACATCTTTCCGGTTTGCTTCCGCTTGAATTGAGGAAACATTGTTTGTTTTCCTGCCCGGTTGCCTAATAAACGAAGGCCAAAATGTTTTTAATTTTACCTTTCTCTCCCATTTGTAATTCTTAGTTGTTTCTGTTGTTTTGTATATTTTGTCTTTTTACCTTTTAATTTGGACCTACTTTACTATTTCTATTTTGTAATACATGTTAATTTGTGGCCATTGCACAATATACTCTAAATAGAATAGTTTGGGAATGTACACATGTAAAGACGGGCTTGACGGGAGTGGGACAATACACATCTAAACAAGGACTTGAAAAGATGCACATGTACACAAGGACTTGAAGTGTTTAGGTAAATATACATGTACATCGGGACTTAAAGAGTTTAGGTACACACGCATGTACATAGGGACTTGGAAACAGTTGGGAATATACACTTTAAGAATTTGAAATTGGATACAAAAGGAAGTTAGGTTAATATCAATACAGAATAAAAGAATAAAGGAAAGGTGCAAGTGCAAAATCTTTAGAAAATAAGTGGGTACATATTTCTCGAAAAGGAATGATGTGTTTTTTTAACATTGGCCCTTCAAAATATTCTGGATCAAATAGAAAAGCATCCCTTAAAAAAAAACCCGAAATGTTTCCTGCCTGTCTAGAAGGAATCTCTTGAGTTACCTGTTCGATTGTCTTTTGTTTTCATCTACAAAGCCTGTATTGGATACCTCAATATAAGAGACAGTAATGCAGTCTGGGACCAGATTTACCCCCTTTTGGGAACTATTTTCGTCTTCAAATACGAAAGAACTCCTACCCCAGAAGCCCATATCCCTTTTATTAGATGATGGGTAAATATTCATTATCCACTGTCGAAAAATAACAAAATAAAATGTACCGAGGTTACTATGACTTTTGATTCTGCATATGAGCACTTCGACAACTTATGTCTCAGCAGTGCAGATCAAATCGAAAGTAATATATCGGAAATGATAATAGATTTGTACTTTGAAAGTACAACCGCTCTAATATCATACGTTATACAACAAAGATGCTGTTTTGATATACGCAAGCATTTGTACGTCATACATATTAACAAGTTTCCAGAACACAGTTGGTGCATTTACAAAGCAGGTGTCAACTTTTTAAGTGAGAAAACAGACCATCTGTACTTTGAAATATTAGTACATGTTATTTAGCAGTCATATAGTCAATACGCATGACATAAGGATTTGTAGATTTTGGGTACAAACAAATGTAAAAAAAGTAGATAAAGAGATTGTGTACATTCACATGTACAAAAAGAATGGAGGAGGTTGGGTACATAGACATGTACAAAAGGAATTGAAGAGATTGGGTACAAAAGGACTTGAAGAGTATTGGTATATACACATGACATAAGGAGTTGTAGGGGTAGGGTACATACACATGTGCAAAAGAACTGGAAGAGATTTGGTACATACACCTGTACAAAAGGATTCATAGAGTTTTGGCACATACACATGTACGAACGGACTTGAAGGGTTTGGGTATATAGACCTGTATATAAGGATATAAAGAGGTTGTGTCTATACGCATGACAAGGATTTGTAGAGATTGGGTACATACACCTGTACAAAAATATTTGAAGAGATTGGCTTCATACACATGTACAAAATAACTTGTAGATTTTGGGTATATACACATGTACCCAAGAAGACCATATCCCTTTTATTAGATTGCCATTTGGTGGATGATTATTAGAGTTTTAGACCTTCCTCCTACAAGTTCTTCGTACTGGACGTGTGTGTAGCCGAGGTTGTCTATATCCAACTCAATTTCATTGATTTCAGAATAAACTTTAAATTAATGTGCAACTGTATGTTCTGCTCTCCGAATGATGGTGTCAAGTTCACTACATTACTGAAAACAGTGTTTGCTGTTGGCTGTTAACGCTGCAAGATGACCTGTGAACCTCTGGGGATGAGACTTTTCACAGATTGGGTGATCGATTTTAACATGCACACAGCATTACCAATAGAGAAAAATGCCCCGTATAAGTATATTCGACGCGCCAAACAAGGCTAAATGAACATAAAAATAACTGCCCTTACACAAACTGTTACGGGTCAGAAGACACAACGACAAAAAATTCTCCATTTTCATTGGATTGTTCAACTTTTTGATTTGAATGTAAAGAAACGGTCTATTTTATGACCCTTTTTCTTTGAAGAGGAAACAGAATACAGATGTTTTTTTTTATTTTCATTTTTGATTTTTTTGCAACACATCATTTGGGTGTGCTTCCGCTTCTCCTTGAAGCATCATTATTTAATTTTCTGCCCGCATGCCTAATAAGCGAAGGTCAGTAAGACGGAAATGTTAATGGAACTGCTAATGGAACAACTTGAGAAAAAATTTTGAAAATCCATGAAGGAATCTTTTTAGATATAAGACGTCAAAATTTTGGCGGGAAACAGTTCTCTCTAGAGTTTTCCTTAATTTGCATAAGATGTTTATAGGCCTTTAAATATATGAAAATATAATTGGAAGCTGATTAGATTTATATACAATGTCTATTTTTTTACATTTTAAAGTGACCTATGACCAAAAAATATGATCCATGTGCAAAATATTTTAACACTGTTTGAAAGGATAAAACCAGAGAATATCGAATGCTTATGAAATCTGACGCTCATACTCCCTAAATTTGGACCTATTTTACTATTTCTATTTTGTAATACATGTTAATTTGTGGCCATTGCACAACATATTCTAACTAGAATAGTTTGGGAACATACACATGTACATAAGGGCTTGAAGGGAGTGGGACAATACACATCTAAATAAGGACTTAAAGGTATGCACATATACATAAGGACTTGAAGAGTTTAGGTACATACTCATGTACATAGGGACCAGAGATGGGGTAGTTGTAGTTGTAATCATTAATCAGCTGTAATCGATTACATTTTTCAAAAGTAGTCAGTGTAATCATTAATCAGCAAAAAATCTGATTACATGTAATTTAATCTAATTAATTATTTTCAAAAACAGCCTGTAATCCTGATTACTTTATGATTACATTCTGATTACAATTGAAATATCAAAATCTCAAATCATGGATCTTTTCATACCAAAAATAATTCTAAAAAATATCACACAATTGTAATTTAATGGAAAAAATTGTGCAAATAGAAGTATTTTCTTTTTATATTTATCAACAAATAATATTCTTTAGGGCAAAATGTATTTAGATCAGCAAATTGTACTTGATATATTTCCAGGATCTACCACTTTATGATCAAATTATAATTTGATTTTGTAAGATTGAATGTATAAAGATAATTAAATATACATTTACAGAAGCCATACCAAGAATTGAAAATAAGGGGGTATGGAGTGATTGCACTTATGCATACCTGTTAACCCTTTCACAATGGGAGGGAGAATCCGACTAACTCATCAGATATCCCACTTTAGAAGGTTCTCCCTCCTGGAAGACCACAAAGAGAAAAATTTTCGCTCAATCTCCCACATTTGCAAAATAATACACTATTTTAAGAAGTAATTGTTATACAAAAATGTTTATTTTACTGCTTTATATATACTGAAAACAACAATTATTTAAAAATCTCTCATAATCAAAAACATTTATGAGGGAGATCTCCCACATAGTTCTTTTTATAGGTTAACACCTATGGCATATGCCAATCTCATATTAAGCACTGAGGAAAATACTGAATCAAGAAGTACATGACTTAAATTCTTTTTTAGTTAGAAAAGAACAAATAAAAAAAGATTGCAATTTCTTAATCATAGAGTTCAAGGTAATCAGGTGTAATCATTAATTTAATTTAATCAGGTTCAAAATGCTGTAATCATTAATTTAATTTAATCATACATTTTGGAAAGTAATTGTAATTTAATGTAATTTGATGAAAGTAATCGGACCCATCTCTGATAGGGACTTGGAAACATTTGGGGACATACACTTAAAAAAAGAGTAGAAAAGATTGGGTACATATACATGAACATGTTAAAGTGGACTTGAAGTTGTTATTACTCCCCTTTGGGTCGTTGTCTCTTTGACACATTCCCCGTTTCCCTTCTTTTTTTTTCTATTAAAGAGTTTTGGTACATACACATGTACATAAGTCATGACGAATATGGGTAAATATACATGTATATTAGGACTTGAAGAATCTGGGTACATACACTTGTATATAAGGACTTGAAGAGTTTGGGTACATTTACATTTATATAAGGACATGAAGTGTTTGGTACATAAGGACTTGACGAATATAGGTAAATATACATGTACATAAGGACTTGATGAGTTTGGGTACATATTTATGTATATAATGACTCAAGAGTTTGGGGACTTGACGAGTTTTAGTAAAACAAATGTACATAGGGACTTTGAGGGATTGGGTACATGCACATGTAAAAATACTTGGAGAGTTTGGGTATATGCATATGTGCAAAAGGACTTGATGAGACTATGTACAGAAACATTTACATACGGTTTTGAAGATTTTGGGTACATACATATGAACAAAGGGATTTGCATAGTTTGTGTACTTACAAATGTACAAACGGATTTGAAGAGGTTGGGTACATACACATGTATGAGTTTTGGGACATATACATGTACATAAGGAGTTGAAGAGATTTGCATCCATGCGTATGACACAAGGCTATGCAGAGATGAGGAACATATACATGTACAAAAGGACTGGAGGAGGTTGGGTACATACACATGCACAGAAGAACTTGAAGAGATAATGTACAAACACAATTACATAAGGTGTTAATGAGGTTGGGTACATACACATGACTTAAGGAGTTGAAGAGATTGGGCACATACACATGTACAAAAGGACTGGAGGAGATTGGGTACATACACATGTACAAAAGAACTTGAAGAGTTTAGGTGCATACATATGTACAGAAGAACTTGAAGAGATAGGGTACCTACAAATATATTAAATGACTTGGAATGATTTGGTACATACACATGTCTAAATGACTTGTACAGTTAAGGTACATACACATGTACGAAAGGACTTGAAGGATTTTAGTACATACACATATACGAAAGGACTTGAAGGGTTCTGGTACATACGCATTTACAAAATGGGTTAAAGAGATTGTAACATACACATTTACAAGAGGACTGGAAGACATTGGATACATACACATGTACAAAAAGGACTTGAAGAGTTTTGGTACATACACATGTACGAAAGGACTTGAAGGGTTTGGGTACATACACATGTACACAAGAATTTAAAGAGGTTGTGTACATACACATGACATAAGGATTTGTAGAGATTAGGTACAAACACATCTACAAAAGTAGATAAAGAGATCGGGTACATTCACATGTACAAAAGGAATGGAAGAGATTGGGTACATACACATGTACAAAAGGACTTGAAGAGAATTGGTACATACACATGACATAAGGAGTTGTAGAGGTAGGGTACATACATATGTGCAAAAGAACTGGAAGAGATTTAATACATACACATGTACAAAAGGACTTGAAGGGTTTGGGTACATACACACGTACACAAGGAGTTAAAGAGGTTGTGTACATACACATGTACACAAGCAGTTAAGGAGGTTGTGTACATACACATGACATAACGATTTGTAGAGATTGGATACATACACATGACATAAGGGTTTGTAGAGATTGGGTACATACACATGAAATAAGGATTTGTAGAGATTGGGTACCATACACATGACATCAAGATTTGTAGAAATTGGGTACATACACATGACATAAGGATTTGTAGACATTAGGTACAAGCACATGACATAGGGATTTGTAGAGATTTAATGCATGTACATGACAAATAGATTTGTAGAGATTGGGTACATACACATGACATAAGGATTTGTAAAGATTTAATGCATGCACATGACATAAGGATTTGTAGAGATTAGGTAAAAGCACAGGACATAAGGATTTGTAGAGATTGGGTACAATACACATGACATAAGGATTTTTAGAAATTGGGTTCAATACACATGACATAAGGATTTGTAGAAATCGGGTACATGCACATTACATAAGGATTTGTAGAGATTTGGTACATAAACATGACATAAGTATTTGTTGAGATTGGGTACAATACACATGACATAAGGATTTGTAGAGATTGGGTACATACACATGACATATGGATTTGTAGAGTTTGGGTTCAATACACATGACATAAGGATTTATAAAGATTGGGTACATACACATGACATAAGGATTTGTAGAGATTGGGTACCTGCACAGGACATAAGGATTTGTAGAGATTGGGTACATACACATGACATAAGGATTTGTAGTGATTGGGTACAACACACACGAAAAAAGGATTTTTAGAGATTGGATACATACACATGACATAAGGATTTGTAGAAATCGGGTACATGCACATGACATAAGGATTTGTAGAGATTTGGTACATAAGCATGACAAAAGTATTTTAGAGATTGGGTACAATACACATGACATAAGGATTTGTAGAGATTGGGTACATACACATGACATATGGATTTGTAGAGATTGGGTTCAATACACATGACATAAGGATTTATAAAGATTGGGTACATACACATGACATAAGAATTTGTAGAGATTGGGTACATGCACAGGAGATAAGGATTTGTAGAGATTGGGTACATACACATGACATAAGGATTTATAGAGATTGGGTACATACACATGACATAAGGATTTGTAGAGATTGTGTACATAAACATGGCAGAAGGATTTGTAGTGATTGGGTACATACACAGGACATAAGGATTTGTAGAGATTGGGTACAATACACATGACATAAGGATTTGTAGAGATTGGGTACATACACATGACATAAGGATTTGTAGAGGTTGGGTACAATACACATGACATAAGGATTTGTAGAAATTGGGTACATACACATGACATAAGGATTTGTAGAGATTGGGTACATACGAAGGACATAAGGTTTTGTAGAGATTGGGTACATAAACATGACATATGGATTTGTAGAGATTGGGCACAATACACATGACATAAGGATTTGTAGAGATTGGGTACATACACATGCCATAAGAATTTGTAGAGATTGGGTACATACACATGACATAAGGATTTGTAGAGATTGGGTACATAAACATGACATAAGGATTTATAGAGATTAGGTACATACAAAGGACTTGCATGATTGGGTACATACACATGTTCAAAAGGAAGTTGGGTTAATATCAATACAGAAAAGAATAAAGGAAAGGTGCAAGTGCAAAATCTTAAAAAATAAGTGGGTACTTATTTCTGGAGAAGGAATGATGTGTTTTTTATCATTGGCCCTTCAAAGTATTCTGGATCAAAGAGAAAAGCATCCCTTTAAAATACCCGAAAGGTTTCCTGCCTGTCTAGAAGGAATCTCTTGAGTTACCTGTTCGATTGTCTTTTTTTTATCTACAAAGCCTTATTGGATACCTCAATATAAGAGACACTAATGCAGTCTGGAACCAGTTTTACCCCCTTTTGGAAACTGTTTCCGTCTTCAAATACGACAGAACTCCTTCCCCAGAAGCCCAGATCCCTTTTATTAGATGATAGATGATGGGTAAATATTCATTATCCACTCTCGCAAAAAAAACAAAAAAAAAAACAACGGCAGCAGAATACCGATGGAACAAAGCACAAAATTACATAAATCAAAGTCCAGAGACAAGGCAAAAGCAAGATTACCAGAAGACGGAAGACCAGAGACACCACATGCCCACAAAACACACGAACATTACATATACAACACCAACACAAAAAACTTTAGCGCTAACAGTGTAAAATCTCAAAAAACAGAGTGACATCAGGTGCTCCGGAAGGCTAAGCATGTCCTGTCGAAAGTGGTACATTGGAAATGATAATGGATTGGTACTTTGAAAGTACAACCGCTCCAATATCATACGTTATACAACAGGGATGTTGTTTTGATATACGCAAGCATTTGTAAAATATCTAACTCATACATGTACGTCATAGATATTTACAAGTTTCCAGAACACAGTTGGTGCATTTACAAGGCAGGTGTTAACTTTTTAAGTAAGAAAACAGATCATCTGTACTTTGAAATATTAGTACATGGTATTTAACAGTTATTAATTGAGATCTAGAGCAAAATAATAAAATTGTTGACGTAGTATCCAATTTTTCCAAAACCAAGGATAAAACTTGGTAGTTCTTAAGCTAAGGCGGCATGAACGAAAAAATAAACACATGTGTTATCTTTATTTATGGGTTTCCAAATGATTTGCACTTCAGAAATGGCCATCTACAGAAACTAATTTCACGGCAACTTCGTTTTTTGTTATTTATAGGGTCTGTAAGTCTCGTTCCTTTTTGGAACTTCCGGGTAGATAATTCGTACGCGGAAGTTGCATTTTTAGCCAAAAAATATGACGTTTCAAGCAAAAAATTAGGACGTCATAATCCTGCAACGTCATATTTTGGCGGGATTCGTTTTCAAATTGCAATTTATCGTGATTTCTCGGTGTCACATGACGAGACTTACAGACCCTATTACTACGGGGCCGATACCTCTCTGGTAGACTTTTTATACCCGCAGGTATTCAACAATCCAGTAGCCAGTACTTTGGTGATGTCCCGAAAATTGATTCTATCTGGAGACTAGCAATATATAAATTAAAAAAAAGTGTTTAAAATTAAGGTGTATCCCCTGCTAAGGTAGCTCTGTCTTTACCTGATTTTGGTCTTTCTATCTAGACCTGAATTTGTTTTTCTCTAACAGCTTATAGACATATTTTTATGGACTTCCAAATGATTTGATTATATCTGCACGTTGTCAAATTGGCCATAATATGCAGAAACTAAATTCAATATATAACTTTAATATTTTGTTATTTACGTCAACATTTTAGAAAGAGATAGTTAAATTTTAAACAATTTTAATTGCGAGGCTTGCCGAGTTTTAACTATCGATAGTGGATAAAATATAGTAATTATCGGGATAAAGTGATGTAATCTTTTTTCTCTAATGATAAGTACCGAGAATTTTATTCCGAATAGATTTGGTGGGACATAGCACGGGGCTTTATTCAACATACGTTGGATATGAAAATTTATCAAACGGGTCAGAACTTGTTTAAACTTCACATACCATTAGAGAATAGATATTTATCCTTCATCCAACAAAAGGGATACGGAACCTCCAAGGTAGGAGCTCATTTGTATTTGAAGACGGAAACAGTTACAGGAAGGAGGATAAAACTGTCCCACTACTGCGTTACTTTGTCTAATTATGAGGTATCCCATACAGACTTTGTTGATGTAAAGTGAATCGTATAGGAAACTCAAAAGATTTGTTTTAGACAAGCAGCAATCTTTTCGTTTTTAATGGGATGTTTTTTCTCTTTTGCCCAAAAGAAAATATTTTGAAGGACGAAAGAACAGGGGAAGTGATGAGCAGAAAAATCGAAGTCCAAAGACATGGCAAAATCGGAACAGAGAAAAAACAAAATCAAAACAAGGACTCGAGACAGCCACAACCAAATTCGATGGAAATATTGTCTATCAAAAATACCAATATCTAAATACACTATGAAGATGTTTCTAGTATTGGAGATCCATGAAATTTTGCATTGTCAAGGCTTACAGATTTCGATATTTTAGATATACCTTTTACATAAAATGTTACTTATTTCCAAGCTTCCAGCCTCTGCGCTTACAGTATTTTTCAAATACGAATACAGTGTATACTATAGTGCACTCTCTATAAGCAGAGGGTCTTTCAGAAATTTGTATTATTTATACATAACTTTACTATATTCTAAACGACTGTTATATTTGTTCTGTCTGAAGTATTTCTAGAGTTGGTGTTTAACACCAATCAATGAATCAACTTACTAACCAATCAATCAATCAATCAATAGAATAAATAAATCAATCAATCAATCAATCAATCAACTAACCAAGTTAAGGATGATAAGTAAATGACGACTAGGGAATAGGGAATAGGGAATAAATTAATAATGAAAAGGGAATGGGGAATAAGTAAATGGTGAAAAGGAATAGGGAATAAGTAAATGGCGAATAGGGAATAGGGAATAAGTAAACGGCGAATAGGGAATAGCGAATAAGTAACCAACTTGACGAACGTTAACATTAACCCGTTTCTTTGCAATTACCCTATTTTTGCAAAATATTATATTTCTGTTGAAAAGAGAGGGTTGACGTAATGAAATATAAGCTATATTTACACTAGTGCATTTGCAACGGTAATAATATCCACATGAAATAAGTTAAAAAGGAACATATTTCATAGCTCACATAGTGAAATAATCTCCAGTTGGAAAGTATTTATTGCTCACCTGGTGAAATAATCTCAATAACATTTGTTCCATTTAGAACTTATTTCATAGGATACTATTTTGGTTACAGATTATGGAAAGTTTTGTTATTCTTTGGTTTATAGAGCTCCAACTGATTTAAATGTATCTGCACTGAAGAGACAGACGTTGTCAAAATGGATATAAGCAGAAACTAAATTCACCGTAATTTCGTTTTTTTTTTTAATTTTTTTATTATTTTCTTCTAGATCTTGATACAGTGCTTTTTGTCCGCATGTTGCTTTTTGTCCGCTGTTCCTTTTTGTCTGCAAAATGGCGCTTTTTTTCCGCAACTTTTGCTTTTTGTCCGCTTTGCTTTTTGTCCGCAATATTTGCTTTTTGTCCGTCGCTTTTTGTCCGCATTGCTTTTTGTCCGCAAATTTTTCTTTTTGTCCGCAAATTTTTCTTTTTGTCCGTAAATTTTTCTTTTTGTCCGCAACTTTTGCTTTTTGACCGTCGATTTTTTTATGCTTTGCTTTTTTTTTAAATGTTTTGCCTTTGCAATATTTTAGATACATATTATATACGTTTATACAGAGAATCTCCCGGAGAAAAAAACAACGACAGTAGAATACCGAAGGAACAAAGCACAAGATCACATAAATCAAAGTCCAGAGACAAGGCAAAATCAAGAACACCAGAAGACGGAAGACCAAAGACACTACATGCCCACAAAACACACAACCACTAAATTTACAACGCAAAAAACTAAAACACTAGCAGTGTGAACTCTCAAAAAACAGAGTGACATCAGGTGCTCCGGAAGGGTAGGCATGTCCTGCTCTGTATACAGCACCCCGCGTCACACTGTCAGTGGACCAATCCAGGGTAAAGTCAAAACCGGTAATGTAAAATCCGGGAAGACGTGAATCTAGCTGAAAATGTCAGCTTTCATTTGTGACACTGACATTTCATATCTATCTATGAGGCTGAACATATCCCTGACTTAGCAGTTTTTGTGACAGTGTTTTGCCCTTTCCACAAAGTCACTGTATGAACTACACGCTCTACAGTAACGAATTAATTGTGAAATATACACTCCATATGCTGGTGTATTTTGCTGTAGAGAAAGGGAAAGTTCACAATTGGAAAGTCAAAATAATCACGTTTGTCATATAGCCTAGATTTCAGACGTTCATGTTCGTCAATGTATAACAAAAGGTCAAGGTATGAAGCAGAATTTGGTGTATCGGTTGTCTCTTTAATTTCAACTTCTCTGGGGTAGATGCGATGTAAATATTCTTTAAAAAGTACATCGTCTATATATCTGAAGCTGAAATTAAAAGTCTGGGCTAGTTGTTTTTGTTTTTGTTGTATTAGCCCTGATAAAAACTTTGCTTCATACGAAAAAAGGAAAAGGTCAGCTAAAAGTGGCGCACAATTTGTTCCCAATGGAATTCCTATTGTCTGTTGAAAAACGCGGCCTCCACATTCAACAAAAATGTTGTCGATCAAAAATTCAAGCATTTTTATCACGTCATTTTCACTGTATTTCTTGCTTGACTCAGTGTGGATCTTAACAAAATATGTTTTATCTTTTCCTATTACCAAATATGAATACTTGCGTTCTCCGTTTTTGGTACAGAAACATTGATGTATCAGATCGGATTGGAAATTACTGTTTTAAGTTTATTTTGTGGAAGGGTTGTATACAGGGTAGAAAAATCAAAAGTTTGAATGCTATTGCAGTATGCGAGACTGTTTGAGGAGAGCTGTTAAAGGAGATCTTTGGAATTTTTAAGAATCCACATTATATAGAGAAATTATATACTAGTAATCGAAAGACATTCGACATTTGCAAGCATATCAGGTACGTGTTGTGTAAAATATCATTAATACATTATCAATCTTAAGGAAATAAGGATGATGCCTCTTTCCTTATTTATTTTTGGCACTATTGATTGTTGAGGTGTGTTTGTTCCACACGCTTTTGATACCAAGAACCTTTGGGTCCTAGTGCTGCTGATAAATTGCCGAATTAGCAATCCACCTCGTTGAAATTTATTTCAATACACCCTTATTTCGCGCGTTGTAATCTAATGTACATCATTTCAGCATCTGTATTAAAAAATTCGTAAAAATTCAACGGGACCTTATGTTTCTCCAGCTCAGTACGTTGTCATTGTAATTTGGGCTATAGTTACCGGTAAATGTGGTTGCTAGGTAGAATTCAAAAATAACTGGCCGTTAAGACTTTCAGGAAATATACATAATTGGAGTTTCATTAAATTTACCAAAACTGGAATCAAAGATTTTTTTTGCGATTTACCACTGAAAATAATTCTTAATACTGTAAAGAAATTAAAAAAAAATTATAGCTTCTTGGTAGAATTAAAAAAAATCAGGTCTTTGAGAGTTTTAGGAAATTTACCGAAATTAGGATCGTAGTTTTTTGCAATTTAACTTTTGAAAATCACATTTTGCCATCTTGATCCTCTATGAAATGTGATTTTAAGTGCCGGGCTACTGTTATTTAAGAGATAATTGTACTGTATTTCAGGGTCCGAGGGGGTAAATCGTAGATTTCACTGTCGCAAAGTTTTCTGGCGACGACTTAGCGGAGCCAGAAAATAGTGGTTTGCGACAGTAAAATCTTAGATTTACCCCTGAAGATCCTAATAAAGAAAAAAAAAAAACAGTTGAGTTATCTCTATTATAATGCAAATCCGCAAGAAAGAACGTTGTAACTCGATTTTCAGATTACAGGAAGCTTGGTATGCGTCTTTGCCATTAGGTTGTTTTTTGTTCCGACGATAAATCATGGATTTTACCCCCTGAAAATTTTGAATTCACTCAATCAAAATAAACTTTACAAACATAAGTGCATTAAAATTCGCTTTTTGTGCATCAGGTGATTTTGATAACTGGCATATAGATGTAATTATAAGAAATAAAAAAAAAATAATAAAAAAGAACATGAAATAATCATGATTAAAACCATGAATGAAACCCTTTATAAAATCCGTTTGTTGAGTCAGGTGTTTTTTGTATTTTGAACCATTGGGCCAATGCCACTGCTGGCGGACCAGAGGTCCCCGAGGGTATCTTCAGCCCCATAGTCAGACTTGTCTGAAATGAAAACTTTATCTTGCGTGTCATAGAAATTTACTGTTTTTATCAAAATTTTATCGAACTGCTTAGAAATACTGAGGCTTCATTCCGTGTATGACACTCGGTAGATGACCTTGCTACTGGATTTGGCTTCCTATTTCGATACTTTTGGAAATGAGTACTTCTTTTCTTACTATTTTTTGGATTACGGATTTCCATTTTATTTGATTCTAACGCTGCTGATGAGAGGTTATTCCTTGAAACACGTGTACAGCATAGCTAAATTTACTGTTTTTTATGCAAGATCGGTATTTTTGTATTCTTATTATCCAACAATAACACTATAACTTATAATGATAACTAAACCTAAAGCTTTCAAATAAACACCAACGTTTATAATAGTATTATCCTCCTCTGGTGAAATTAGTTTTACCTTAACAAAAGTAACCCTAAACATTACTCTTTACAAAACCCTTCGGGGAGTTTTGAGTTTGATTTTTCTTCCGTAGTGCGACAGTGTTTTACCAGCAGACTAGATTCCTTGAGCTAGCCGGCAGATTAGCGGCACCTTCTTTCAAAATTACGTTTTGTCATATTTTTCCTGTTCCAAGATAGTGGTCATTGAGTTAGTTGGTTTTATTCGCATGTGTATGATACTATATGGAAACGGGGTAGAGAAAGGGGAGGTTTGGGTACCCATAGACCGGCTTAACCCTACCACTGGCTTTTGCTATTGCCGGTACCAAGTCCGGCCATTCCAAGTTCCTATCGTTATTTATGTTAATCTCTTGTTTTCATTATTGTTTTTCTGGTGCAGTTTGCTTGTAAATTGTGGCATGTGATTGTAGTTCCTGACCATTGTAGGTGCTTGCTGTTATCCTGTTTTTGTAATTAAATGTTATCATACACCTTAACCTATTCCCTAAAAATGACTCCCTCAAAACCTTTAACCTTGGGCTTTACTAACCATAGCTAAGTCTGAGGTATTCCTAACCTTAGTTGTATCAAGTCTGTTACCCTGACCATACTGATGGATATCATAATTCATTGAAAACACATTATGAAACGTCAATCATAAATGGTGAATGAAAGAATATGGAGTAAAAGCACATGAGAAAAAGTCTCTACAAATACATGGTAAAAAACAAGCAAAGGAACAACGCTTCTTCTTGAAGTCACCATGATGCATTCAACAATGGGCTTTATTCGCAAAAGATCCTACTGACTTGATATAAACATGACGTCATCTATAACTATGAACACAAAATATGGAAGCACTTTGGTATGAGTGATAAAATAAGCATCAACAGAATCAAATCGATATGGACGATAATATGAACAATTACAAGCATAAATGTTAAAAGATTAACATGAGGTGAAACAACATGAAAACATTTGATTGTGAACACCAGTTACAACTAGAAATGTTGAAACATCAACATAAACTGACACAAAACATGAAAACATATGAACATTGAAATGAATGTTAACACTAAATCATAACATAATAGTATTAATGTCTCTGAACTAACACAAACCATTTACGACAGTGATATGAACATAACGTCATCTATAACTATGTACACAAAATATGGAAGCACTTTGGTAGGAATGGTAATAAGTGGAAGGGGAAAACAAATCGATACCGAAGACAATATGAACTACAAATACAAACCTAAAGATCAACATGAAAACAACGGCAGTAGAAAACCAAAGGAACAAAGCACAAGATTACATAAATCAAAGCCAAGAGACAAGGTAAAAGCAAGAACACCAGAAGACGGAAGACCAAAGACGCTACATGCCCACAAAACACACGAACACTACATATATAACACAAAAAA
>MJUU01033019.1:2322-12400 GCA_002080025.1 Modiolus philippinarum | reverse complement strand
TGAGGGAGATACTCCTTAGTTTCAATAAAATTTACAAAAATTTAGATATTGTAAGGTTCCAAAAATAATCGGCTTTCGGGTCAGCACGGAAGTACTGACTACTGGGCTGGTGAATACCCTCGGGGACTAACAGTCCACCAGCAGTGGCATCGACATATAGATGACGTTATGTTCATATCAATGTCAGTAAGATCTTTTGTTATATGTGTGTCTATAATTGACGTTTCATTGTGTGTTTTCAATGCCTTATGATATCCATCAGTATGGTCAATGTAACAGACTTGATAAAACTAGGGTTAGGGATGGCTTAGACTTAGCTATGGTTAATAAAGCCCAAGGTTTAGGGTTTTGAAGGAGTCAGTATTAGGGAATAGGTTAAGGTTTATGATAACGGTTTAGTTTTGTTTAGGAGTACTTTTGTGAGGGTAGAATTAATTTCATCAGAGTGGGATAATACCATTTTTGACGTTGGTGTTTGTTTGAAAGGTTTAGATTAAGATATCATTAAAAGTTCTAGTGTTATTGCTGGATGTCAGCATTGGGGTTATGGCTATCAAAAGAGTTTGGAACAAACACACCTTAACAAACAAAAGTGCCAAAAATAGATAAGAGCACCATCCTTATTTCCTTAATATTGATAATGTATTAATGATACACAACACAACACGTACCTGATATGTTTGTTGACGAGATACTCTGCTTGCATCCGTTAAATTAGCTTTGAGATCTAGTGACCTGAAAATTTTACATACATACTGGCCTCTCACTGATACTGCCGATATCTACTAAAATATATGATGATTCTTGACGAAATCCTGCGGGAAGTTTGGAGTTTGATTTTTCTTTCGTAGTGCGACAGTGTTCTAACACCAAACTAGGCTCCTTTAGCTAGCCGGCAGATTAGCGGCGAGCACCCCTTGACCCATCTTTCAAAATTACGTATTGTCATATTCTCTCCTTTCAAGATTGTGGTCATGGAGTTAGTAGTCTACCTGTATTGGCTTTTATTCGTATGTTTACTACACTATAGGGAAACGGGACAGATAAAGGGGAGGTTTGGGTACCCATAAACCGGTTTAACCCTACCGCTGTGCCGGTACCAAGTCCGGCTGTCCCCAGTTCCTATAGTTGTTTACGTTTGTCTTTTGTCTTATTTATGTTTTTCCTGTGTATTTCCCTAGCAGATGTGGCATGTAATTATAATTTTCAGCCATTGTAGGTGTTTCCTGTTGTCCCTTTTATTTCATTTTGCAAATGCCGAATGCTGTTCGATTATAGGGTTTCTCTGGGAAATTCTCTGTATAAACATATATAATATATATCTAAAACAACATTTCAAGGGCAAAACATGCAGAAAAGAAGCAAAGCATAAAAAAATCGACGGTCAAAAAGCAAAAGTTGCGGACAAAAAGCAAATATTGCGGACAAAAAGCAAAGCGGACAAAAAGCAACGGAAAAAAGCAAAAGTTGCGAACAAAAAGCGCCATTTTGCGGACAAAAAGCAAAATGCGGACAAAAAGCACTGTATCAGGGGACTCCGCTGTCGACCGTGCTCCAATCTGAGTTTTCACCATGAACTGAAACACGCATTGTGACGATTCGTAAGAAAGCTTTCCGGGCAATCCATTATGAAATACAGCCCTGTATTCCATATGAGTTTAGTTTACGGAGAAGTCTTTGGTGGGGTACAGTGTCAAAAGCCTTTTGATAGTCCAGAAAAATAGCATCGACAGTATATCCTTTATCTAGCCTCAGTCCAATTTTCAAAAGTTTCTAGTAAATTTGTTAAATAACTCTTCCCTAACATAAATCCGTGTTGATGTTCAGTAAATAGTTCATTGGTGTCGAAATGTTTTACTAATTTATCTCCATAACTCCATAGCTTTGCACATAATACATGCGAGTGCTACAGGTCTGTAATTTCCTGCACTTGCCCTTTTGCCTTTCTTGAAAATTGGAGACATCTCCGCTTGTTTCCATTCATACGGTAATGTTCCATCATCTAGTGTATGAACTTTATCTGGGCCTGCTGATTTATTTGGTTTCAGACTGGATAATTTTTTCATGATATCCTCTTGTGTAAATTCAAAGTCTGTCATAACTAGCTCACTGTCAATACGTTCCGCAAAGTCTAGCAGTTCATCAGCAATTCCATGTACAAAGACAGATTTGAAGAAATCATTTAAGATGTTTACAGCCTCTTTATCATTATCATTTAATCTACCGTCTTCTTTTTCAAGCTGAGTTACTCCTGTTTTTACCTTTTGTTTGTCTCTGACATAGCCATAGAATTTCTTCTTTTGTAGCTCATGCCTTAATCACCTTTTTAACAGACATAGCAATACCCCTTTCATTCTTTAGTATACTTCGATCACTTCATTTTCAAGACCGGCATTTAATAAGATTCAAACGCCATGTCATCCATTTGCATTGTGTTATATATGAAAAAGAAAGGAAATGGGGTAAATGTCAAGGAGACAACATCCCACATCCAGGTTAAAACGACCCAAAACATTTAGGGGTCAACGTACGGTCTTCAACACAGTGAGGAACCTCACACCATATAGTAATATTTTATGAATATTTATGAATATTTTCGAGCTTCTATCGGCCAATTTTTGAAAATTTTCAAACTGAAAAGTCAAACTTGATTTAACTAGAAAATGGCAGGCCTCTTCCACGTACATTGGCTATTATACTCAACACTTTGGTGCCCTTTGGACGGACGTACAAATGTGCGGATAAATAAGGACATTGGCCAAATTTTCGTAAGAAAGGGGGGTGCCATTCCATATCCCACGTGGTTTACATTGACACCTGTGTTTTATGGCGTGTTCTTTTATCATCATTACACCTATGAAAACCCATAATGGTCTGTTTGTAGTAACGGACGAGACGAGATTTTTATATATTTTTTATTTCTCTACCACACACCTTGACATAAAAAAACACAATGACAAGCCCAATGTCCATACTAAGTGCTTTTCTATCATTGTATGAGATCGGCTGAGCCTTTAATGGAACGACCTTCGTCTGTGATACCAGCAGATGCATGTACTTTCCAGTCGTTATATCCCGACCTTTTTTTTCATTCTATTGTGATCATTATAGCGTTTGTCGTTCGTCTTCCGTTAGCCATATTTCTCATCTCTTTTCAGTACAAGATATTCAATTCAATTCAGTTCATTTCAAATTCAAAGTTTTATTTTAAGTCGATTATTTACAAACATACAACACAAACTCTAGTGAGCTTTTGTATCGACTATACATGAAAAACAATACATTATACATTACAAACACATATAGCACATGCATTACATACATCACATAATACTATATAGCACATACATTACAAACAATTACGAATATATAGCACATACATTACAAAAACATAGCACATAAATAAAAAGCACATAGCACATACATTATAAATGTTAATTTATTAGCCGATAAAGTCAGCATCATAATTGTCCATGAAGCACTAAAAGCAATTAGCGTTAGATTAGTATTGAAACAGCAAAAAGCAAGCACAGCAAGAATAACAAAAGCTATCGCACATAAAAATAACAAATAGCTAAAAATGATGCAAATAACTAAAAATGAATAATTACTAAAAAAGAGACTATTATGATAAGCAAGCAGAGCAGTCAGATGATTTACCGTTACAAGAATTTAAAAGAATTTTAAACTGAAGAAAAGAAGTTTCTGATCGAAAGTGTAAGATATAATAATAATAATAACAAGTTATAACTGTGTTCGCAAGCGAAACACAAAAGTCTCCCAAACGAACTCCCATATCAGATTCCTCGTCATTATAAAACCCCCTTTTAAAAAAAAATTTGAACAGGGGTTCCCCCTATAATTTACTTTATACACATAGTTGAAATCAAAACAAAACACACAGCAAAAAACACGTTTTTCTCAATATTATAGCCCTCTGGCTTGGTTTCCATGGCAACCAAATGCTCGATTATCCATAAAACCCATTTGATACCCTGTTTCAAAACAAATTTGGGCAGGGGTTCCCCTTATTATCTAAGTAATACATATAGCTGTAATAAAAATACAATTGTGCAGGGGTTCCCCTTATAATTTACTTTATACATATAGATATAATCAAATCATAACATAGAACAAAAAACATGTTTTTCTCAAAATTATAGCTTTCTGGCTTGGTTTCCATGGCAACCAAATGCTCGAGTATTCATTAAAACCAATTTGATACCCTGTTTCAAAAACAAATTTGAGCAGGGGTTCCCCTTATTATCTAAGTAATATGTATAGCTGTAATAAAAATACAATTATCAACAGTAAATACGATTTTCTCAAAATTTTAATTTTTTGGTATGGTTTCCATGGCGACCATATTTTTTTTTTGAAATGCCCAATACTGTAAATCTTTGTCTTCTTCCAATGAATTTTGACAGAGCTAGGTATAATAGTTTTTGAGATACAGTATAAACATTCAAAATTTCATTTTCCCATAGAGTTACTATAGGACGACCCCACCCCTTTTTGACGCCCCCTAAAGTACCCTTAATCGACCCCCTTTTGAAAAATTTTAAATGATTGCACATCTAGATACATGGGGTCAATAGTATGCCAAGTTTGAAACTTCTATGTCTAATGGTTTATGAGATCTGCTTCGGACAAGTTCATTGCGACGAGAAGAAAGAAAGATGGAAGAATTATAATAATAACTAGATTTGCAATTGCAAGCAATAGGTGATGTCGCCCCTGGCAGCCAATTCGATGATTCCATCTTGTTCGCAGCGTTAAAATCTACATAGAAATCAATTTTCGTTGAAATCCGACAACGTTGAAATTTTGACGTAAAATGGCGGCCATCTTGGAAATGGCGGCCATTTTGAAAATTTTTTTCGTAGCCTGCACTTCTCGTTACGGTGATCTAACTTCCTGTCAAGTTTCATTTGCCTACCTCAAACCGTCTTCCCAAAATAGTCCGGACAAAAATGTGTGGAAGAACAATAATAATAACGAGTGATAATATGTTTGCATGCAAACACAAGTCACCCAAACCAGATTCCATACCAATTTGCTTTTTGAAATAATGCTGTGTTGTATATTTATCACCAATGATTGTAATAATGTGTTTTGAAATATTTGTTTCTATTCCTTATGTAAGAACTAGTGTCATAAACTCATTATCTTTTCGTCTATCAGTGTTAGTAGTACTTTGATTACCAGGTTAACACTTCAGTAGTATATGTACTGGATTGCATCAGAAAGGAAGTTGCGTCATAATGATTTCATTATTGATTCATTGATGAAACCAACATTCAAAGCTTAATATGTACATTTATTGATACTTTAACGTGAAATAAAGCTTAGGCTGTGACCTTGACCTTTGACCTTGATCTCATTTTGAAGGTCCAGACTTCCTGAACATTTTGTACGTTGAATGTCTTTAGTATCTTAAATGGTATTTGAGCTATAAGCAAAAACGCAAAATGCGGACATCAAAATCGGTTTTCGGTCCATAAAACGAAAACGGATGGTCCGATAATTTTGGACCCTATGTAACAAAAGTAGATCCTAAGAAGACACACATTTTTGCCATTACATGTTATCAGCTATCTATCACGGTTTATGAGTTATTACAAAAACAAGGTCTAGGGTCAAAGTTCAAAGTGACCAATGACCTTTGACCTTGGCATTTTTAAATGTAACACATATCACCTAAATTGAATGGAAGAGGTTTCAGGTTTCTATCTCTTACCGTTTTCGAGAAAAAAAAACATGCTAAAAGGGGTGACGAAACTTTCAAGGGGCATAACTCTTGAACGGTGCATCATAGAATTTCGGTCCAATGTAACGAAGGTCCGTCATGACCTAATTAACATTTTTGCCATAACAATTTATCAGCTATCATTTACAGTTTTCGAGATATTCCAATCACAAGATTTGAGGTCAAAGTTCATAGTGACCAATGACCGTGGTAATTTTGGAAATTCAAAGACCTTCTTGCACATCTTGGGGTGGTTGTCTACATTGGTGCCATGTTTCATTAAGTTTTGAATATCCATCTCTGAGATAATGTTTGGACAAAGTTTGAAAAATCCATTGAGGAATAATAATAATAAGAAGAAACAGAGTAAAAAAAATAAGTCACCAAACTTCGTTTGGGTGACTTAATAATAATAACAAAGAATAAAAGGAAGAAACAATACAATAACAATATGTTGCCCCGACTACGTCTGGGGCGACATAACTAGACTTGCAATTGCAAGCAATAGCTGATGTCGCCCCTGGCAGCTAATTCGATGATTCCATCTTGTTCGCAGCGACAAAATCTGCCTAGAAATCAAATTTCATTGAATTCGGACAAAGTTGAAATTTTGACGTAAAATGGCGGCCATCTTGGAAATGGCGGCCATTTTGAAAAATTTTTCACCGTCAGGCATAACTTCATATGGTGTTTCAACTGTGTGCCAAGTATCAAGTGATTCTGTTCAGGCATCTCTGAGAACTCGCGTGGACAAAAAATGTTGGAAGTAAAATAATAATAAGAAAGCGTAATAATAACTAGATTTGCAATTGAAAGCAATAGCTGATGTCGCCCCTGGCAGCCAATTCAATGCTTCCATCTTGTTCGCAGTGTCAAAATCTACCTAGAAATCAATATTCGTTGAAATCGGACAACTTTGAAATTTTGACGTTACGTGGCTGCCATGTTCGAAATGGCGGCCATTTTTTCGGTGCATGACCTTCAACTAATGGTGATCCAACTTTTTGCCAAATATGAATGAATTCTGTCAAGGCATGTTTGAGATTTTATGATTTTTATTGAAATCCCAAAAATTTCAAAAGTTGACGTAACTTGGCCGCCATCTTGGAAATGGCAGCCATTTTGAAAATTTTTTTTTTTGGTGGAGGTACAACTTCATAAAGTGATCCAACTTTGTACCAAATATGAATGAATTCTGTCCAGGCATCATAGAGAACTGGCGTGGACAAAAAGAGGTGGAAGAAAGAAACAATAATAATAATAATAAATAATAATAATAATGAATAATAGAGAAACAAAGAACAATATGTCGTCCCGACTTCGTCTGGGGCGACATAATAATAACAAGTTATACCTGTGTTCGCAAGCGAAACACAAAAGTCTCCCAAACGAACTCCCATATCGGATTCCTGGGCATTATAAAAACCCCCTTAAAAAAATTGAGCAGGGGTTCCCTTTATAATTTGCTTTATACATATAGTTAAAATCAAAACATACTAGTAACACACAGCATAAAACACGTTTTTCTCAAAAACATAGCTTTCTGGTTTGGTTTCCATGGCAACCAAATGTTCCATTATCCATTACAACCAATTTTAAACCTGGTTCCAAAAAAAATTTGGGCAGGGGTTCCCCTTATAACCTAAGATAATACATATAGCTGTAATGAAAATACAATTATCTATAATAAATACATTTTCTCAAAATTTCAACTTTTTTGAATGGTTTATATAATATATCATAAAACAAATAATCCTACACTAAGTACACCTTACCATCTACAAAGAGAGGAATACTGGATCAGAGAATTGGGGACCGCAATACCCTACGGTTGCAACGACAATAGAAAAAGTGTAGGCAATCTGTCAAGTCTAGGATGCAGTTCGGTGAATGTGATGAATATATTGAATGGAAGCAAACACAGACCACATAGTCATGGACATAGGCACTATACTGCCCCAAGCCTACATGACATTTCAATTAATGGTCTTCTTCCGTTCATGACCATTCCTCTAGGTATTCATCACATTCGTACCAAATTGTATTCCTTGCCACTTTCAAAACTTCATTCCTTCTACAAAACATGTTTAGCATCATCCGTAACTGATAGCCATTCCCCAGAATACAAATTTACAGCAATTGTTTTGGATATATCTAACTACAGACTGGTCAAGCCTGTCACCACATCCGCCAACAAACCTGATAACCGGACATTTATCAAAATTCAATTCGCCAATAAAGGCTTGGACGCTATAAATCTTGCTAACATTCTACATAGCAAAGCAGTGACATCAAACATTCCTCCCTATTTTAATGATCAATCAGTTCCACTTATCTCATATTCCTACTCTAAACCAATTGCAACTTCCATTTTCAATTACAAACGGGTATTGCGTGACTTCCACATTGATGACTTTAAAGCCAAACCGCCTGATTGTGCTTGCTCCTCTTCCCCATTCAATTATAGTCCGGCTGGACACGTTATAACTGGTGACCTAGATATCGTAGACAACCTCAAACTACGAGATATCTTCTCAAAAGGTCCCAAATTTCGTGAGCCCCAGCACATCAACTGGAAGTACAACTTCAAGATTTTGATGGATCAGTTGGAGACTATGCTAGGAAGTGGGCAAAGAAAGAGAAAGAGGACGTTGAGACATTGTCCGACTGGATCAGGTCCATAAAGTCATTAATTGTAAATCGCATCCGGCGCCTAAAAACAGCTATGAAATCCAGAAATCCCAGTATATTTGAAGATCCCCTTGTAGAAAGAACTCTGTCCAACCTCCATGAAAATTACGTCATTGTCCCTGCAGACAAAGCTTCTAACAACATACTGTTTGTGTGTAAGAAACACTATCTCGACTGTCTTGTGAAGGAGATGGGCATCGACAGTTCATCTGGAAACCCTACTTATACCCCTACTACAATATCGAGGGATGAGATTGTAAAAAATCACACTTCAGTGTTATCATCATTTGGCATAAAAGCTAATGATGAAAACAATCAACTCCCTTACATCTACTGGGTACCTAAACTTCATAAGAATCCATACAAACAGAGATTCATTGCCGGGTCTTCCAGATGCACCACTAAACCTCTTTCACAGCTCCTCACTACTTTGTTGACCGCAGTCAGAGACGACCTGAAAAATTACTGTAATAAAGCTTACTCCACAAGCGGTGTGAATCAAATGTGGATTCTTAAAAATTCAAAAGATCTCCTTAAACAGCTCTCCTCAACCAGTCTTACCCATTGCCATAGCATTCAAACATTTGACTTTTCTACACTTTATACAACCCTGCCACACAATAAACTGAAAACAGTAATTGCAGATTTAATACATCAATGTTTCTGCACAAAAAATGGATAACGCAGATACACCTATTTAGTTATAGGGAAAGACAAGACATATTTTATTAAGAACCACACCGATTCAAATAAGAAGTACACCGAGACTGACGTAATCAAAATGTTAGAATTTTTAATCGACAATATTTTTGTCGAATTTGGAGGTCGTGTTTTCCAACAGACAATAGGGATTCCTATGGGAACAAACTGTGCGCCGCTTTTAGCTGACCTTTTCCTTTACTCGTACGAGGCCAAGTTTTTACAAGGGCTTATTCAAAGAAAACAAAAACATTTAGCCCAGTCCTTTAATTTCAGCTTCCGCTACATGGACGATGTGCTTTCTCTTAATAATCCTAAATTTAAGGATTATTTACATCAGATCTATCCAAATGAGCTTGAAATTAAAGAAACAACTGAAACACATACTTCAGCTTCGTACCTAGGTCTTTTATTGTATATTGACGAAGATGGACGTTTGAAATTTAATCTATATGACAAGCGTGATGATTTTAATTTCCCCATTGTGAACTTTCCCTTTCTTAGCAGCAATATACCTACCTCTCCAGCCTATGGAGTGTACATTTCACAGTTGATTCGTTACTGTCGAGCTTCTAGTTTGTACAGTGATTTTTTGAATAGAGCAAAAACACTGTCCCCAAAGCTGCTTAGTCAGGGATTTGTTCAACCTTTGTTCATTTCATCCCTAAAGAAATTCTATGGCCGTCACCATAGCATCATTGAAAGATATGAAGTGTCAGTTTCCCAAATGAAAGTGGATATTTTCAGCTAGATTCACGTCTTCCCGGATTTGACTACCGACTTTGACATTTTCCCGGATTGAATCACTCACAGTGTGACGGGTGCTGTTAACAGAGCAGGACATGCTTACCCTTCCGGAGCACCTGATGTCACTCTCAGTTTCATTGGAGTTCACACTGTGAGTGCCTTTGTTCTGAATGTTGTGGTTTCTGGTTCTGT
>MJUU01033018.1:0-19250 GCA_002080025.1 Modiolus philippinarum | reverse complement strand
TAACGAATAAGGAATAAGGAATAAGTAACCAACTTGACGCCCCTAGAAAATTTACAGTATTCTTTTTTAAACTTACAGTATCTGAAAAAGATATTTTGTTTAAAATAACTAAATACCGAAGTTACTGTAATTTATTTTCTGCATATGCATAATTAACTTAACTTTGGAGTATCTCCCTCGTGCAGAGCTCTCTTTCTAGCTGAGTTTGTCTTTATATTCAGTTCAATTTGATTTTTTCGTTCCCTATCAGCTTTTGTACACCTTCCGATATCTGGATTTCCAGTATTTGAGTTTATCTGCAATGATGTGACATAAGTTGTCGAAATGGCCATATGCAGAAGGTAAATTTACAGTAACTTCGTTTTTTTATTATTTTGACGCAGAAAGATCTATTGGGTACGGGTTCATTTTGAAACCGCCACATGCATAGGTTTCAACCCATCGCCCTCCCCTTTTGAAATATTCGGAAGATTTACCTTGAATATTTGTGATTGAGAATAAACTGAAAACAAACTCTTAACAAAGAAATCTCGTTCTCTGTATAGGTATAGCAGTTTTATTTTAAAATTTTATCTTCATTAATATTAACATTGTTTTATTCCCCCAAATAAATCACTGGGTTAATATTCTTATTTCAAAAGCTAATATGAACTGTTTGTATATCGTGCCTTCTTTTGAACCCCAAATATTTTGGAATTTAACAAAACTACTGGATGTATTCATAACAAATATACTTCTTTTCAAATAACAAAATACCAAAGTTACTGAGTTTAACAAAACTACTGAATGTATTCATAACAAATATACTTCTTTTCAAATAACAAATTACCAAAGTTACTGTTAATTTATTTTCTGTATATGCGTATTTCGACAACTTATGTCTCATCAGTACCGATTAAACCAGAATATTTGGAAGTCTATTAACCGAAAAAACATGTTAAAGCTGACAGAGAACAAATAACCAAAAGGGCCTAAATAGGAAAACCAAAATTCAGCTAAGGACAGAGCTATGCATGAGGGAGATACTCCTTAGTTTTAAACATTTTTTTCACAATGTTGTTAACAGAAAAAGGGGACAATTTGTACAATGTTGTTAACGGGAAAAAGGGGACAATTTGTACAATGGTGTTAACAGAAAAAAGGGACAATTTGTACAATGTTGTTAACAGAAATCCAAATTTAAATACTGCAAGTTTTAATGCAATCTGTTTTCGGGTCAGCGCCCAAGTACTGACTACTGGGTTGATGAATACCCTCGGGAACTAACAGTCCACTAGCAGAGGCCCAGTGGTAATAAATAACAAAATACAGAAGTTTATTTTCTGCATATGTTTTTTCAATATTTTTTCAATGCCACAAAGACAGATTTCTCAGATCACTAATGTTGCTGTATATTGGCTGTCCAAATAATATTACAATGCAATACAACAGCGCTATATTTCCCCTTTGAAACAAATGTGAGAAACACTGTCTGAAGTTCTGTTATTATATTTTTATTCTATACTATACAGATACAAATAAAACAAGTAAGTCATTCATTTGAGTAGTTTTATTTGAATGGTAGAAGGACACAGTAGCAAATGTCTGTTTTTTCACTCTTGTGTTATTTGTTTGTTTGTTTTATTGTTTTCTTTGTAACATTTGCTTCTGTTATGTGTAACTAATTATTATATTTTATGGTGAAATTTTGCTTTTACCATGTTAACTATCGTTTTTTATATTTTAATTACTGGATAGTCCAGCTCAGGGGACTGGCATCCGCAATTTTTAATAGTTTAGAGACCCCAAAATGCCAATACAACTCTAATCCATTTCTCACGATTTTTTGTTGTTGCTATACTAATTGTTAAATAGTTGTCAAGTAAGTCTGAAGTATTTTTCTAATTCTGTCAAGGCAGATATTAGAACATTGATATTGATATTGAAATAAGAATTTGTATAAAAATAAAGAAAGATAATAGGAAACACCTAAAATGGCTGGAAAACACAGTCATATGCCACAATGTATCAAGGAACTGCACAAGAATAAACAACAAAAAGAAGACAAAGTAAACAACGATAGGAATAAGTGTTTTAAAGTGAAATCTTGTGTACTAATCGGCTGTAAATTTTTGTTTTTTGTTTTATTTATTTATTTTTTAATGAATTTCTCATTTTTAGTCTCCATAGTTTAAAAACAATAAAGTTATTCTTTAAAATCAGACATTTCGAAATTTGAAACAATAAATGAAGATGCATTGTTTTTTAGGTATTACAATCATTACAGTTATTAATTTCGTGAGCTACATGTGCACGTTTGATTTTTTTAATGATTGATTGATTGATTTAGTAAAAGTTTAACGTCCAGTGAGCAATATTTCATTTATATCAGGACGAGGACAGGTTAATCAATAAAAAAAAAATTAGTAAAAGAAGAAAGAAACAAAGTTGGAAGGGATAACCGGGCAACAAGTTTTGATTGCCACTGGAAAAGGTGAATTCGGCTGGGGCAGGAAATTTATCCTTCTATACGAGTCCAAGTGAAAATATAGAAAATATAGAAGGGTCTTTATACTGCATCGAGCGTGGCGTTATTCCACACAGTTTGTCTACAATGGTTCGCGGCCAGGTTTTCCGTATCAAGACTTGACTACTCCGCATAGACAGGGCATCACCCTATCCACCAGGCGGGGACGCGCCCGGCAGCTCTGTAGCCGGAGCCCCTGAAAACCGATTCGGAGGCCGGTACTTTTCAATGATGTGTACGTCATAACTTTGCAGTTTCGTTGATTTTTTTAAGATTTAATATTTGAAATAAAACGTTTTTATAATATATATATTAAGGTATCAGTGGCCCTGAAGATGAGATTTTCGCAGATATAACAGAAAGGGTGTCACAGATGAAGAGACCTGGCGAAGCTGACATGGACTATTACGAGAGACGATATCAGGAACGGGTTGGTATTTTTAATGTTATAAAACACACAGAATATAATTGAAACAATTAAGTCGATGAAAAAGCGGACAACTGCATTCCTGCCACTAGGTAACGAAATTAGAAAAATGGCACACTCAAGACAACTCACACACAAGTGAGAAAGTAAAATAAACAAGACGATATAAAATCAGAGTCATGTGCAATCATCGAAATTTGATTGATTGATTGATTGATTGATTAGCTAGAGTTTAACGTCCAATGAGCAATATTTCAGCTATATCAGGACGAAAACAAATTAATCAATTCAAAAAAAATGTAAGTAAAAAGAAGAAAGAAACAAAGGTGGAAGGGACAACCGAGGCAACGACTTTTGATTGCCACTGGAAAAGGGGAGAAATGGGTAGGGACAGGAAATGTTTAGCCTTCCATACGACCCCCAGTGCGTCTGCTCTCTTTAGAGCCGAAATTTGAAATCATGCCCTACCTCGTCTTGCATATAGAAATTACATTTATTTTTTGAGAAAAAAAATGTTAGTTTCATAAGTCATAAGTAAACATTTTAAATTTTATCTTTTGATTACATCATCGTATCTGTAATGCTAATACAAAAGATTTTGATAAACCAACGTTGTAAAGTTTGATATTTTTTTAATACATTGTACACTTACAAATACAATATAACAAGTTCAATACGAAAGTATATACCGTTGGATAGTATATTTATCATTATAAAGAAATAGAAAATTCGCAATTAAAAATTCAACACTTTGAGGTCAATATACATTAGAAACAAAAACATATGTCACATTTTCAATACTCAATTTTATTTGATTAACTGATAAGGAAGAGAGGAAAACAACAAATAGCACGAAAATAGATTTTGGGTCAAAAATGATTTTTGTGTGTTTGTAATTGCAGCAAGCAGGAGGGAGGGGAGCTACTTCAGACTATGGAAAGCTAGGTGTAGGCCAAAGGAAACCCATTGAGGAAAAACCACGTTCAGGCAGATCACAGCCAAGAAAATAATGTGCTATAAACTATAATATTCAATATACTAATCTATTGTCTCATTTTACTGTGATATTTTTACATGCTGCTAAATGCAATTCCTTCTTGCCTCTTAGAGTTTTTCAGTTTTTAGCTCACCTGGCCAAAGGCCATGTGAGCTTTTGCCATCACTCGGCGTCCGTCGTCCGTCCGTTAACTTTTGTTCAAAAATCTTCTCCTCTGAAACTACTGGGTCAATGCTAACCAAACTTGACCTGAATCATCACCAGGGTATGCACTTTTAAGTTTGTGATTTTTATCTCCGTAGACCAAACAACATGGCCGCTGTTACTAAAAATAGAACATGGGGGTAAATTGCTGTTTTTTGCAAATAACTCAAAAACCATTACAGATATCAAAATTCTGACATGGGGATAAAAATGATCAGCATGATGAGATCTACCCACTGTGCAATTTTGAAGAAAATCTGAAAACCCATCTCGGAGTTATGGCCCCTTTTCCGTAAAATTTTCAAAATTTTTGCATTTTTTATTTTTTATTTCAAAAAGTGTAACAGAAAGAGGTCAAGTGTAATTTGCAAAAATGTTCAGCATATCAAGATCTATCCACCCTGAAATTTTGAAGAAAATCCATAATTCCTTGTAGGAGTTATTGCCCTTTTTCACAAAATTTTTTAAATATTTGTATTTTTCGATTTTATTTCCAAAACTATAGAAGATGAAGATTAAGTGTAAAATTATGAAATGTTTGCCATGCTGAGGCGACTTAAAGACTCGTACTGAAAATAGTTCGTTGACCGCCATTTTCAAGATGGCCGCCAAAAAAGGCGGGAAAATTCAACATTGTCCGATTTCAATGAAATTTGGTTTCCAAATAGGTATTGAAGTTGCAACTTCAAAACCGATATTGAAAATTATTTGTTGAGTGCCATTTTCAAAATGGCCACCAAAAAAGGCGGGAAAATTCAATGGTGTCCGATTTCAATGAAATTTGGTTTCCAAATAGGTTTTGATGTTGCAACTTCAAAACTTATGTTGAAAATTATTTGCTGACAGCCATTTTCAAAATGGTTGCAAGAAAAGGCAGGAAAATTGTTTGTTGACTGCCATTTACATAACGATGTCTCTATTTCAAAACTGGTGTCGAAAGTGGTCCTTAGCAAGAGCTTTTTTTGTCAATAAAGCCCAACAAAGAAAAATAGTACAACATGATCAGACTTTTAATACTGTTCAAGATATTGGTGGTGTTTGAGTTACTCAAGTTTGAGAGACTGATGATCAACCAAATGGCTTACAATGTTACCACGATTGTGGCAACTGAAAGCCAGGTGAGCGATACAGGCTCCTGGGAGCCTCTAGTTCATTGTTGTACCATGTAGTCTTAATGTAATACCTAAGTTTCATTTTCTGTCCAGTGATAATATGATGTATTTCGTATATGATATCAAGTGATAAGCATTCAGTTGAAGCAAAAAATGTGCGTAGGTCTTTTCATTAAACACCTCAAACCAGTCTGCATATAAAGAAAATGTGGTTACATAGTATTTAATGGGTTAGAAACAAAAAATGCACTCAAAATTCAGATTTCAAGTAATAATCTTGAGGAGTAATTGATTGATTAACAAAATGCCGATGTTACTGTTAATTTATTTTCTGCATATGCGCATTCCGACAACTTTCTTTTCGGTTCACATCAAATCAAAAACACTTGGAAATCTATATACCGAAATATGTGTGACAGCTGTCACAGAACGAATAGGGTCTAAATAGAAAAGCAAAAATCATAAATTGAATTTATATCGCAACATAAAACTGCTTGATCATTACAAAGAATTTTTGGATAATTAAATATCACAACAGAAAAGTAATCTTTTCTTAGGCAGTTTTAAGCAAATACAGGCCGGATATATTTATACAGCAATACCACAATAATAGCATTATTCCATTGCATATATAATATAACCATGTAATTGTAGGTTTTTTTCACGTACATTTGCTCCATATCCTTTTATTTGTTTTACATTTCAACGTTTATCGTTAAGAGAAGACGCGTTCAGTGCCAATCAGTATTAAATGACATAAAACTAACTTGTATGTTTTGTAAAATTGTGTTACATAGATGTGTTTTAGCTGGGTTTGTTTTTTTTTTGTTGTGTATAAATTTTGTATTTTCTTGTTATTTCAACTGAAACAGGGTCAAACATTTTAATTTCCAAGTTATTTTGTTTGGATTATCGAGTTTGCTCTTTCAATAAGGCCGAAATGTGATAAAAATATGATGAAGGCTTGGCCAATGTTTAGAAAGAATTTTTGAAGTCAGAGCTAGGGTTTGTTCTGGACTTGCGCACGAAGCTTAGAAATCTATTCATTTTTGATTATTACAAGATTACTTTAAGGAATAGAAAGTTGTTGAAATTGCATGGCATTGTGTGCATTTTATTGAAATAAAATCATAATTGTTATATCTGTTTAGTGTTTGGTCTTTCCAAACCATTAATTTAGTACATTACTAATATGATGAAATAAAAGTTATCACAATGAGAGCAAGCTTTATGCAGACTGAGACTACATCATTTATATTCTATAATAGATAATTTTTTTTGTCTCTTTTTATGCAACTGTAATTTTGCTTTATTTCTGTGATACATCTATTCTTTTTTTTTAATTTATGTAAGCCGTCCATAGTTATTCTAGTATATGTATGCGTTTTACACTTATTAGATATATCAATATAGAGAAAAATACAATGTAAAATAGAAAGGGTAATATATTTTTGTTATGCTTTATATAGAAAAATAAAAATGTTTAATTATACTTTAAAGTTTTTATTGTATCTCGAGTACAGAAATTTCTTATTCTATGTTTATAGCTAGTAGCAATTCGGGACTAATTAAATTTTTATTCAATATAATTTTGATTAAATTTACACAAAACAGTTTGGCATCCTAATAGTTGAAAAGCTACAAAAACTGTAGTAGATTTGAATTCTATGCATAATCCTCTTAAAAGTTTACGTTCCTTTAGCAATAGAAAACCCGCACAATATTTAGGGTAAAAGGTAAAAAATTTTCAGTACAGATAGAGTACAAATAACACTTGAGGAATAAACCGGTGACAAGGTTAGCTCACAAAACCTTACGAAAGGGATCGTATACGACACAAGAGAATGCACCTAGAGGCACTACAGGTAAACCAACTTAACTCTCAAAGTTTTGAGTCTAAATTTTCTTTCGTAGTGCGAAAGTGTTTAACAGCAGACTAGGCTCCTTGCCCTTGCTAGCAGATTAGCGGCTAGCACTCATTTCCCCATCTTTTTTTTCCAAAAAAAATTACGTTAACTTTCATGGTTGTGGTCATGGGGTTAGAAGACAAACTGTTTTGGGTTTTATTCGTATGTTTATTAAACTATAGAGAAATGGGACAGAGAAATGAGAGTTTTTGGTACCCATTAACCCTACCGCAAGCTTTTGCTAGTGCCGGTACCCAATAGGATATAGTCCCGAGTTCCTATCGTTGTTTACGTCTTTTGTCTTATTTGGGTTTTTAATGTGCAGTTCCCTGCAGTGTTGCATCTAATTGTAGTTATCTTTTGTTACTAGTATTTAATTCATCTAAATAGAACAATTGACCGTTTTTTCAAAAAGCGGGTGAAAAAGTGCGTATTTAACCGACTTGTTTATATCACTCTGACTGAATTGGAGACTGGTCGCGGAGATATAAAGGGTAAAATATTCTTGTGAAAAATAAGATTTTGACGTGATTGATCACAGAAAAGGACACGATTTCTACTTCAGTGTATCAACGGAGTTTTTATCGCCATCACATTAAAACACAGTTTCAGATGACGTTAATGCAACTTCCCAGTGAATGTTAATACAGTCTTTTGTAGTATAGTACTGTGAAAGTATTATTGTTCGTGGGGTTCCAATTTTTGTGGAATTCGTGGTTCCCTTAAACCACGAAATTAAGTTCCCAACGAAATGCATTTTTACATTGCGTTATAATGTATAGAATTCGAAACCACGAATTTAGGTGCCCACGAAATAGTAATTTATATGAAAACCACGAAATTTGATGTCCACGAATAAAAGTACTTCCACAGTATTTCATTAAGTTATTTATACCACTGGACAGATGCCTCTGTTCGTGAACTGTTGGTCCCCGAAGGTATTCACAACCTAGTAGCCAGCACTTCAATAGTGCCCGAAAACCGATTTTATTTGGAAACTTGCAACATCCAAATTAAACAAAATTTTGTTCAAATCTAAGGAGTATCTCCCTTTCGCATAGCTCTGTCGTTAGCTGATTTTGGCTATTTACACCCTATTGGTATTTTGCTCTCTATCATGGAGCTAGTGGTCTACCTGTGTTGGGTTTTATTCGTATGTTTTATACTAAAGGGAAACTGGACAGATAAAGAGGAGTTTTGGGTACCCATAAACCGGTTTAAACCGGTTTAACCCTACCGCTGGCTCTTTCAAGTACCGGTACCAAATCCGGCTGTCCCGAGTTCCTATTGTTGTCTACGTTTGTCTTTTGTCTTATTCGTGTTTTACCTGTGTTTTCCCTGGCAGATTTTGGCATGCAATTATAATTTGCAGTCATTGTTGGTGTTTCCTGTTATCCATTTTTGTACATTTACACATATTTCGATATATGGATTTACAAATGTTTGACTTGATCTGCACTGAAGAGACATAAGATTTCCAAATGCACATATGCAGAAACTAAATAAACAATAACTTCGGTATTTTGTTATTTATATCCACTTGGTTGATCCCTCTGTTTGTGGATTTTTATTCTATGATTGTATTCATCAGACCAGTAGTCCAGGGCTTCGGTACTGGCACGAAAACAGAGATTGTTTGGAATTTTGCAATTCGTAATTTTTTTAAAAAATGAGGAGTACCTCCTTCGTGTCCTTGACTCCCATAGCTGAGCATTTTGTTTAGAATTTATTGGATTATTGCATAATTTTGATTTGATCAGCATAAAAACGGTCATCTGCCGAAACTAAATTCACGGTTGTGCTGGTTATTTTACTCTTCCGTACTAAGAACCTATTACACGCTTTAATTAAGGGTATATCGGGTTTCGGGTTACCGATGCGATTCTCATTTTACAAGTGTCCTTATCGAACGAAACACTCATAATAAGCGAATGTAAACCCGACAGAAATGCAATGCAGTACCAACTTTTTCCCCTTCCGGGAACAGATTTGTTTTCAAAACGAAGGATCTACTATGTGGAAAGTCTGTTATATTATCACCAATAAATGCATATGCTCTCTCTCTTTGGCTCAGTAGTAGGACTAAACACTATTAGATAGTCTAATATGATTAGTTTGAACTATAAATATATGTTGAAAGTAGCTAAATTTAAACCTCATATATGGTTCATGCATTTAAATATACATTTATTGATCTTGGTAGTTAATATAAACAATGTAAAAGTAAAATTGACGATATGATCTGAATTTTGGCAGAACAAAATATCAAAGCTGGGAATAACTGTCTAACATTACTAAAGAAGTAAGTTTATCCATCATCAAGTCAAACTGATGCATTCCATCGTTGTATAGGCAATTTTGTTTTTCGTCAGACACAACTTCAAACGTGGTCGTTTATTTCCTTTAAACCGAATAAAGGAATTTTCCTCATTCACACGTTTATATATATTTTTTATTATATGTGCCATTTATCTAAGACCTACAACCTCATCATTTTGATAAAAATAACATGGCCGTTAAAAATGTATCGTCCAGAAGATCAATAACAAAAAATACGTCCTAAAGCAATCACGAGAGATCTGCCCCTCTCAACGTCAGCTTTTTTTTTATATGTCAAAGTTAAAAACCGAATTTTACATAATTGCAATATGGGATACAGAAATGCACCCATCAACTTGCAATAAATGTGAAAAATGCAAAATATACCAGGTTGTATGATATACAGTGATTTTTTTAATGTCGTATTTGAGTTTCAAGGAGTAACCTCTCATCAGCAGCATTAGAATCAAATAATACGGAAAGACATAATCATAAAAAAAATCAGAAAGAAATATTTAATGACAAAAATAGGGGGCAAAACCCAGTACCTAAGATTTTCACCGATTGCAATACACGGAATAAAGTCCCAGTATTCTAAAGGGATTAGAATTTTAATAAAAAATACTAAACCTATATAAAACACGGGGTAAAATGTTCATGTCAGTCAAGTCTGACTACTTTGCCCCTGAATACCATATGGGACCTTTTGTGCACCAGCAGTGGCATTGACCCAATGGTTACCCAAATTGCATATTAAACATTAAATTTTGTTTTGTTGGACATGTTTTTTGGGGAGTTTAATCTAAACAGCAGCATTATAATCAAATAATATAGAAAGCCGTAATAAAAAAATAGTCAGAAAGAAGCACTCGAACTTTACCAATCATTATCGATATGGGATGCAAGATCCAGTACCAAGGACATTCACCGAATGCAATACAAGAAATGTAGCCTCGGTATTTTTACGGACAGTTAATTTAGTTTTAGTAGGTGATGATTTCGAAAACTTATGTCTCGTCAGTGCAGATCAAATCAAAAAATGTTCAAGTCCATTAACCAAATAACATGTAAAGGCTGACAGAGAACTAACCAATAGGTTTAAATAGAGGTAAGGACAAAGCATGCACTAGGGAGGTGCTACTCAGTTTGAATTTCTTTCGGGGTTATATTTAGATATTGCAAATTTAAAAATAAAACCGTTTCTAGCGCCGAAGTTGTTACTTCTTGGTTGGTTAATACCCCCTGCGACTAATAATGTTCAATAAGAGGCATCAGCACAGAAGAAATTAATAACAAAATGCCAAACTTACCTTCAATCTAATTCTGCATTTATAGACCTCTCAGTGGTCTTGAAGGCAGTAACTTATAAATATGGAAGAAAAACGGGAAAATTCGAGCTTTCAGTTTTTAAGATGATTCGTCGATTTATGTTTTATCAGATCTACATTGAAGAGACATCTGGCCTTCTGTTCTGTAGAAACTTAATTTAAATATTTATTTCGCTATTTATATATCTCTGATAAGATCAAGCGAGCCGACAGATTAGAGGCGAGAACTCCTAAAATAAAGTTTTGTCTCATTCTATTCTTTTCAAGAAATTGGTCTTTTACCTGTATTGTTTTTTTTTTCGTATTATACTTTAGGAAAAAAAGGATAGAAAAAGAGGAGGTTTGCGTACCCATAAAGCAATGCCGTTACCAAGTTTGAATTTCCCAATTTCCTATCGTTTTTCATCGCTTGTCTTTTGTCTTTGTTTTGTATTTCTGTTGTGTAAGTTCCTTCTGGATTGTGACCTAGGATTGTAATTTACAGTCATCTTAGGTATTTCCTGCTATCTTTCTTTTAGTATATAGTTACTGTTTGTACACAGATTCAAGCGTTTTATTATGTGTGTTGTCGATAAAACTTATATAATCAGGTCAGAGATGGCCTGAAAAGTTACTGTGATAAAGTCTACTCCACGAGCGGCGTCAATCAGATGTGGATTCTAAAAGATTTTAAAGATCTTCTTGAACAGCTATCCTCTAGCAGTCTTACCCATTGCCACAGCATACAAACTTTTGATTTTTCTACTCTTTATACTACCCTGCCACACAATAAATTGAAAACAATAATTTCTTATTTGATACATCAATGTTTCTGCACTAAAAACGGAGAACGCAGATACACTTACTTAGTAGTAGGGAAAGACAAAACATATTTTGTAAAGAACCACACTGAGTCAAACAAGAAGTACACGGAGAATGACGTAATCAAGATGTTGCAATTTTTAAGAGATAATATTTTTGTCGAATTTGGAGGTCGCGTTTTTCAACAGACAATCGGGATTCCCATGGGAACTAACTGCGCGCCGCTTTTGGCTGATCTCTTTCTTTTCTCGTATGAGGACAAGTTTTTACAAGGGCTAACACAGAAAAAACAAATACATTTAGCCCAGTCCTTTAATTTCAGCTTCCGATACATAGACGATGTACTTTATCTTAATAATCCAAAATTCAAGGAATATTTACACCAGATCTATCCCAATGAGCTTGAAATTAAAGAGACTACTGACACACCTACTTTAGCTTGGTACTTAGACCTGTTTATATACATTGGTGAAGATGGACGTTTGAAATCTAAGCTATATGACAAACGTGATGATTTTAACTTCCCAATTGTGAATTTTCCCTTTCTGAGCAGCAATATACCTACCTCTCCAGCCTATGAAGTGTACATTTCACAGTTGATTCGTTACTGTCGCGCATTTAGTTTATACAGCAATTTTTTGAATAGAGCAAAAGCACTGTCCCAAAAGTTGCTTAGTCAGGGATTTGTTCAGCCTTTGTTGCTTTCATCCCTTCAGAAATTTTATGGCCATCACCATGATATCATTGACAGATATGACGTGTCTGTGTCCCAAATGAAAACGGACATTTTCAGCTAGATTTCACGTCTTCACGGATTTGACATAACCGGTTTGGACTCAACCCTGGATTGACTCATTGATAGTCTGACGGGTGCCGCTAGCGGAGCAGGACATGCTTACCAATCCGGAGCACCTGATGTCTCTCCCGGTTTTTATAGGAGTTCACACTGTCAGTACTTTAGTTTTTCGTGTTGTCTTGTAAGTCATACTGTAAAATTTTAGATTTGTCTTCGTCAGTGATGTTTGTGCTATCGATTTGTTCTTGTGATTGTTTCAATACTATAGAGATTTACAAAAAGCTTTTCGAAATTTCACCTTGGTACTGTTTGAGGGCTAGAGAAGTAACATGTACCATGGATTTCATTGGTTTTTGTCTAAGGGTTAGAAAATGACATCAACCAATCCGCTACCAAACAGACCTTTCAAAACACTATATGCCTCACTGATATTGTGACGGGTGTCGCTAGCGGAGCAGGACATGCTTACCCTTCCGGAGCACCTGATGTCACTCCCGGTTTTCATGGGAGTTCACACTATGAGTGCCTTAGTTTTTAATGTCGTCTTTTTATTTCCGTTCTTGTAGCTGTCTCACGTCCTTGTTTTGTCTTTGTTTTTCTCTATTGCCGTTTTTCCCATGTCTTCGAATTTCGATTTTTGTAGTCTTCGCTTCCCTTGTTCCTTCGGTATTCTACTGCCGGTGTTTTTGGTCAACGCCTTATACACATTTCTATAAATGGGAGGTGCTTATCCACATTCTGAATTTTATTGAAAGATAAAATTACCGAGAAAAACAAAATTTTCTAACATAGGCTTGTTCAACTATTGCGTGTAGGTAATGTAGGTAATGCTCATGTTAACAAATATCATTTTCAAGAGATGATGTCGGTTAACTGTATAAATGTTGGAGGGGGTTGGAAATTGGTGGTGCAAGCGGGTTTTCCAAACCATTGGACTGTTTTCCGCATAAGGAAATGAAAATAAAACAATACAAATCCACTTTCAAGAATTAATGTATTTATGACAATAGATTTGATGAGAGGTAACTCATTGAAACACTCCTTGAAACACGTGTACGGCAAAACGAAGTTTACTGTTAATTATGCAACTTGGATACTTCTGTATTTTAAAACCATGCCGATGGTGGTCCAGAGGGCCTCGAGGATATTCACCAGCCCAATAGTCAGACTTGTCTGATATAAAAAAAAATTACCTTGCTTTTTATAGAAATTTAATATTCTTATAATAATTCTAACCCATTTAAAAAATACCAAGGCTTCATTACGTGTATTGCACTTGGTGAATGTTCTTGGTTCTGCATTTGGCCTCCTATTTCGAGTTTTCTCTTTCGACTCTATTGGATTATGGCTTTCCATATTCTTTGTGTCTAATGCTGCTGATGAGAGGCAACTCCTTGAAACACTTGTACAGCATAACGAATTTTTACTATTAATTATACTTTTGTATTTAAAATATGGACAATTAAGACTCCGATGAAGGCCTTGTCATCTTTTAAGTGGATTTGATCTAGTTTTCTTACATTTTAAGAAAACATTTAAAAAAGTTTATACCTTTACCGCAAACATTCTAATTTCCAACGTAATCTCTTTCAAAACATATAATTCTAATCTATGGTTTAGCATAATAGTTACTTCAGACAATCTACTTTCTTGCTTGTTTGGTAGTGTTATATTTCCTGTCTGCCTATTTTTAGTATGTCGTTACTCGACATCTAGCAATGAATTTCGTTCAAACAGGTGCTGGGGAACGTCTTGAACTTCCTAATAGGTATGAGCTAAGCTCATTGTTGAAGACGTATTGGTGACTTCAAGGTGAGGAATGCATTTTCTATTGCTTGGTTGTACCATGTATATGTAGGGACTTCGTTTCATGTTCATTTACTTCATATTTTCATTGTTAAGTACGATGCCTTTAGAGACTTATGACCACACTTCATCAATTTTGTGGAGTGTTTGTTCTACTCTCGACGATTTTCATGAACGTGACCTTACTATCACAGCAAAACTTTACTTCCAAATGTTTTGGTTTTATCTGCACTGATGAGACATAAGTTGTCGAAATGCGCATATGCAGAAAATAAATTAACAGTAACTTCGGTATTATGATATTTACAACAGGGTCGCAGATTTCACAAGTTGCTAAACACCTTTAAGAAGTTTTATAACAGATATAAATATTTAATATCTAAATATGGCGTTACTCGCAAACTGCTGATTCCTTGGGGCATTTCTAATCCTCGTTTTTACGGTAATGTTGTTAAAAAATGCCAGAAACTGATTAAATATCCAGAAAAGCTGGGACATAACTTACATTCTTTACGTAATAGGGGATATTGAAAAGATACTCTGCTTGCATCCGTTAAATTAGCTTTGAGATCTAGTGACCTGAAAAGTTTACGTACACACTGGCTTCTCACTGACACTGCCGATGTCTACTGAAAAATATGATGATTTTTTACCAAATCCTGCGGGAAGTTTTGAGTTTGATTATTCTTCCGTAGTGGGACAGTGTTTTACCATCAGACTAGGCTCCTTTAGCTAGCCGGCAGATTAGCGGCGAGCACCCCTTGACCCATCCTTCAAAATTACGTATTGTCATATTCTCTCCTTTCAAGATTGTGGTCATGGAGTTAGTAGTCTACCTGTATTGGGTTTTATTCGTATGTTTATTAAACTATAGGGAAACAGGACAGATAAAAGGGAGGTTTGGGTACCCATAAACCGGTTTAACTCTACCACTGGCTTTTGCTAGTGTCGGTACAAAGCCCGGCTGTCCCGAGTTCATATCGTTGTTTACGTTTGTCTTTTGTCTTATTTGTGTTTTTTCTGTGTAGTTCCCTAGCATATTGTGGGATGTTCATGTTGTCCCTTTTATTTCATTCATCAATTTTTCATAAAGCAAAAGTAATCAACTAAAAGGGTATGCATACTTAATTGAACATATTAAACTCTTTAAATGTTCTGTTTTAATGATATCCTATTATCTTTTATGTTCTAGATTTAATAGTCTATCTATATAAGTATTTATTGCTTGCCATAATGTCTATTAAGATTTTTTTTGTATAGGATAGCGATACCCGTTTACCTGTTTAACCCTTTCATTAGCATTAGATTTGACATTTTCTTAAATTTACTTATCCATTTTGCTGATGCCTATGACAAAGATTCTTATACCTTTGAGAATAAATCTATCATATTTTATTGATATTTAAGCCTGATATAAATACTGTATAGTTCTTTATATGCAAGATTTCTTCAAATTTAGGTTTATATATATACGTTTTTATATTCTTATTATACTTAATTCCTTCAGGGACGAGTAAAAGATAAAAAAATAAAAGATGCTAGATATTTCAATCTCCCTTATAGATATTTTGATGATGTTCTTTCCATCAATAACGCATCTTTTGCAAAATGGATCCCATTAATATATCCACAACTAAAAATGACCGAAATCACTAGATCTAAGAAATTACTAGATCTACATCTTTTTTGGACTTACATCTGACGTAAATGGTCATCACAGTACTGAAACGTACTACGAAAGGGACGATTTTAACTCCAAAAGATTGCTACGAGTAGCTATTTGTCCCCCACCGCTGCAGTAAAGTCGATAAAGTCCCATAACTCATATAAAAGTTTGCGAATCAAAACGACGGCAGGATATGATCAACTGCATTAGGTGGCAAACAGCCAAGCAAACTTTCAGCAAAATCCCTTAATTGGATTTTGAGGAGATGTGTCCACAAAGTCTTCCTATGTCGTAGTATGCATTAAGTCGATAAAGTCCAATAACTCCCGTAAAATTTGTCGAATCAAAATGGCGGCATAATATGATCAAGTACATATGGTGGCAAATGTTCAAGCAAAAATTTCGGCATAATCCGTTCAGTGGTTTTGGAAGAGTTTTCCTAAGCTGTAGCATGCATTAAGTCGATAAAGTCCCATAACTCCTGTAAAATTTGTCAAATCAAAATGGCTGCATGATATGATCAGCTACAGTTGGTGACAAACAATCACACAAAATTTTCAGCAAAATCTGTCCAGCGGTGTAAGAGGAGTCGCTCCCACAAAAAACGTGACATACGGACGCACGGGCACAGACCATTACTATGTCCCTCTGTTGCGTTGCGGAGGGGGACAATAAATTGCTATGATCTAGTACATATGGAGACAAATAATCCTGGAAAATTTGAAGGAAATCTGAGTAGTGGTTTTTGAGGACTTGCGTCCACAAGATCTGTCAATGTATAAAATTGTTAATTCAATAAGTCCAATAACCCCTACAATATTTGACGAATCAAAATGGCGATGCGATATGATCTAGTACATATGGCGACTAACGATCCTGTAAAATTAGAATGTATTCGGACTTGCAGTTTCTGATGAGTTGCGTCCACAAGATTTGCCATTGTATAACAATGTGGAAATAATCAAAGTCCCATAACTCAAAACCCAAAATTTAACAAAATCAAAATGGCGATATGATATGATCTAGTATTAATGGTGACTGATAATCCTGTAAGCTTTGAATTAATTCTAACCAGCGGTTTCTGAGGAGTTGCGCCCACAAAAAACTTGACACACGGACGCACGAACGCAGACCATTACTATGTCCCTCCATCGCGTTGCGGCGGGGGACAATTATAAATTTCCCTAACATGGACAGTAATATTCCAGCTTCTCCTGCTTGCAGAGTGTATGTTTTACAGTTGATTCGTTACGCGAGAGCTAGCACAAATTATATACAGATTTTCTCATTAGACATAGTTATCTATGTGACCGCCTTATTAATCAAGGCTTCAAAAAAATCCGTCTCATACGATCGTTAAAGAAATTCTTTAATAGATATCAGTCCCTTGTGGAAATTTAAAGTTTCGGTCCAAACTCTGATTCAAGATTCTTTTTTTACTTAGTAGTTGGATGCAGAGATGGGGTAATTGTAATTGTAATCGTTAATCAGCTGTAATCGATTACATTTTTCAAAGTAATCAGTGTAATCATTAATCAGCCAAATATCTGATTACATGTAATTTAATTTAATCAATTACTTTCAAAAATAGCCTGTAATCCTGATTACTTTATGATTACATTCTGATTACAATTGAAATATTAAAATCTCAAATCATGGCTCTTTTCATACAAAAATAATTCCCAAAAATATCTAACAATTGTAACATAATTGAAAAAATTGTGCAAATGGAAGTATTTTTCTTTTTATATATATGAACAAAAAATATTCTTTAGGGGAAAATGTATGTAAGATCAGCAAATTTTACTAGAAATATTTTCACAAATTTGATCACAAATACATAAAGGAAAATTCAATGGCATTTTCCTTTGGTGACAGTTTGAATCATGAATGCCAAAAGGTGGGAAAATTCTTAATTTGTCAAAAGGATGTGTCTTCAGATTGAGTTCAGAATATAACTTCATCTTTGACAAGAGATTTTGCAAATATTGCATTGTTGTTCCATTCATTCTCTTTTCTAATTTGTTTTGGTCAATATATCTTTGGAACCCCCTTCAATGGATCCACCACTACAAGATCAAATTATAATTTTATCACATGAAAATAATCATATCACAAATAGATAAAGTTGTTAAGAAATTATTCCTGATGAAAGTATAGTTATGGTCATAATTAAGTTTTTAATCAAAATTTCAATCTATTGTTTAATCAGTGTTAATGTCACCTTTGAGTTGACAGGTAGAAAGCAATTAGTTTGTTTTGTCCCTTAAGGCATTATTATACATGTACATGTATAACTATTTGATTGTATTGAAAATAATCAAATATACATTTACAGAAACCATACCAAGAATTGAAAATAAGGGGTACGGAGTAATTGTGCATATATGCATACCTGTTAACCCTCCCACATTGCGAGGGAGACTCCCAATAACTCATCAAGTCTCCCACTTAAAGAGAAAAACTCTCCCTAAATCTCCAACATTTGCAGAATAATACAATATTTTAAGAAATAATTGTTATTTTTATACAAAAAAGTTTATTTAAACGCTTCATTTATACTGGAAACAATTATTATTTACACAATATGACAATAGAAGCCACCAAAAGCAGTTAATTATGTTGTTTAAGGTAATTGGTCTGATAATGGTAAAACCTCCTTACTTATTTTTGTTTTAATGTTATCCTTTTATCACAAGGAAACGCCTGATAAAGGTTGTCATGCAAAATCTCCCATTATTAAAACATTTATGAGAGAGTTCTCCAACATAGTTCTTCTTAAAGGTTAACACCAATGGCATATACCAAACTCATATCAAACACTGGGGAAAATACTGAATCAAGAAGTACAGGACTTAAATTCTTTTTTAGTTAGAAAAGAACAAAAAAAAAGATATTGCAAATTCTTAATCATAGTTATTCAAGAATTCAATGTAATCAGATGTAATCATGATTACTCTTCAATGTAATCATTCATTTAATTCAATCATGTTTTAAATGCTGTAATCATTAATTTAATTTAATCATACATTTTGGAAAGTAATTGTAATTTAATGTAATTTGATGAAAGTAATCGGACCCATCTCTGGAACTTGGATGATCATTTCTTTTAAATGTCTACGACCTTTCAATAGCAGTTGCTGTTGAGTTACTACCGGATACTAATGCAATGGAAGGGGAGGTATGGCATCTCATAAAACTTAAAACCGGTGTAACCCACCATTTCTTTTGAAATGCCTGTACCAAGTCAGGATCATTGCGGTCAAAAAATTCCTCCGGTCGTTTCAACCTGATTTGTCTTTTGTCTCATAGACTTTGCTCTTCACAACTCTCTTCTATGGAACGCCAAAACTGTCTTATTATGTTCACTTTCTATTATAT
>MJUU01033017.1:8342-18932 GCA_002080025.1 Modiolus philippinarum | reverse complement strand
GACACTGAAAAGAAAACACAGAACAGTTTTCATCGTTTTTGGATGAAAGAAAACGTTTAAAATTAAGAATTAAGTAATTCCGTTGTAAACAAGTATGCAAATGAGATATAAAATTCACTTAAATTTAAATACGTCTGCGCTTATTTATTTGTAGGTCCGGATATACGTTTAAAATTCTAAAAGATCTGCTGAATCCAGATTTCAAAAATACAGAAATTTTTAATGTAGCTGCAAAAATCTATGATCAGAAAAATGAAAACCAACTTTTATTTTTGATGCTTTATCTAATTTAATATTTTCTCTGTTAGAAGTTGTACAGTAGGGTGCAGACATAAACTCTCGTCCAAGTTAACTTGGGGAGCAGTCATGAGAACAGTCCTAAGTTGACTTGAAGTTAACTTGGAGCGGTCATAGAATCCTGACTGCTCTGACCAGTCATAAAGCCCTGACTGCTCTGACCATGCAGTCATAGAGCCCTGACCGCTCTAACCTGTCATAGAATCCTGACTGCTCTGGCCTGTCATAGAGCCCTGACTGCTCTGACCAGTCATAGAGCCCTGACCGTTCTAACCTGTCATAGAATCCTGACTGCTCTGCTCTAAAACAATACAAGAACTGTGAATACTCAGAATTTAATACAGCGATGGATACGTCCCACATTCCCTACCACGCGCACACGATTCACACAACGAACGCTGTGGCATAATTTTGGGTCCGGGTCCACTACGGGTCCGGCCGGATACAAAATGTTAACATTCTGTATCCGGCTTCCCACTATAATTTTGGGTCCGGGGGTCAGTTATTTTCACGGAAATATATATTTTTGCTCAAAAAATATGTTTTGACAAATATTTCAAATAAATTTGAAGAAAAATTTTACTGTTTGAAAGAGGGTTTTCAATATTTCGTGTATCCCCAACCGGAGCCAGAGACAGTTTACCCAAGCTTGAGGAAAATAAAAAAACATAAATAACTATCTTGATTTAGGATGTTTTCAAAAATTACTTGTTTCATTTAAAGTAATTTGATATCTTTTCACATTATATCGATAATTTAATTAACTATTTTTATTTTATACTAATAAATTGACGAAAAACTATTGCAAACTCGGTCCCAGGAAGGGAAATAATTAGTGTATTTTGTTATTTGTTTACATTTACCTGGATGAACAGGTAAAAGGCCACTATCCAAGATGAAATTAATTCTTTACATTATTTTATTAATTCAAAAATAATTACTTATTTATTCATTATTTATTCATTTTTTTATTTTGTTCTTCCTTTTTTTAACATGAACACGTATTAACATTATTTTTAACTTGTTATTACCATTATCATATTCATTTTATTTGTCTATTTTTTTTTTGTTTATTATTTACTTATCTATTTTTTTAAATTATTGTTCGGGTAGATAATTCTCTGTTATAGACCCGGAGGCTCCGATTCTTTTCATTGAAGCTTTTATTTTTTACTACCGCATCACAGTCTCTGACACAAACCCTTATTTATGTCCCTTTTGCCTTCATTTCCCCGCTCTAAGAAAAACGTCTCGGTAGTTATATGAAATCAAATGCACAGATTCACTTCACGGGTGAATTAAAAAAAATGGCACCCTGCATATTTTGTTATCTAGACTAGGAAATATTAAAGTTTTGATACAAAGCATGTTCGTGCAAAATTCCATGGAGATATCTTTATTTGTTAAGAAGTTATGCTAGAAAAACATGCCAAAAATGTCTGGAGTGCAACATTTTTTGCGACATTTTTTAACATTACTTTTTTTAAATATATATAAAATAGAAAATAATTAAATAAAATGTTTTAAAGTTAGACTTTTCACCTAAAGTTTAACTTCTTGGGTTAGGAATTTAGTATCTGAATATTGGCAAATGTTTTGCTACAGTTGACATAAGAGCAAGTCCCCTTTTCCTTTATATTGCTTTCTAGTCCACTATTGTTCTTTGCTTCAGACTTCAGACAACATTGATATAAAAATCATTCATTCAAGAATGGAACCTTTTTTTAAGAAACACTCCTATAATTTAATTGAGAGCAATGTTTCTGTTGTCAGGAGTGCAACAGTATTTCTAGTTTATAAATGTTTATATTTAATAAATCAAATGAAAATCTAAGCACCAAATAATGATTATTTGAAAAAGAGTAACTATTTCAACAATTTTTAAGAACAACTGGGTTATTCTTTCAATTTCAGACTCTCTTTGTAGGCGCTTAATAGCAAAATGAACTTTTAAACGGAAATGCTCAATTTATTTTGTCATGCCTATGATAACTAATGACTGATATTTTCAGGAAATTTACCAAAGTTGGAACCGGAATCAAAATTCAGAAAAGCTTATTGCACATTTAGAGACTATATACAACAATTCTGCAAACCAATGAAAACAAAAATGTAGGAAGAGTTAGCGTCACACGCCACATGTGTCAAATTCACATCTTAGGACCATCTTGCGCCTCTTGTTTGCATCAATATTAAGATCAACCATTCGAAAGCTTTTTGCGCATCTGCAGATTATAAGAAAACAAATCTACAACAAAATTTGATCCAATCCAAAACTGTAAGAGGACCTCGGAAAAATAACCTTTTCTCGATTAAATAATAATGGATATTACCCATAATTGTATATTATTTTTTCCTTATTTTAAAAAATATTTCATTTGTTGTTATTATTTAAGTGCTCTGAATATTTAGATATATTTTTATTGCATACACATTACTCTCTTAAAAATGATTGTCTCTTTTGAATAGAAGTTTAACAAGTTTTACATAATTAATTATTTAATGACTTTCCAATCATTCTAAAAACATTCCATGGAAATATAAATCATTTCATTACGTAATAATGCTATTATTTTATGACTTCATTTATGGGATCTTTTACTAAATCAGATATGCAAGTAATTATACCATTTTTCTTGTGCTATTTTATACCTGGTAAGAGATGTGTAAGCGAAAACTTCTGATGTTTTGGTCTTGACAAAATTATTTTGTATCTTTTCATATTAGTCAGTAATATCCAGTGTTTACAAGTCTTTAATCTATTATTTTTGCCCCGGACCCAAAATGTTAACATTCTGTATCCGGCCGGATACATAAACTGGGCGGACCCAAACTTGTACGGGCGGATACAGAATAATAGTTACCCGGACCCAAAATGTTAACATTCTGTATCCGGCCGGATACGTAAATTGGGCTGACCAACGCACACATTTTTCACACGTTGAGTGCAATTTTCTTCAATTTTGCCGTAACCATATCAGAACTATCAGAAAACAGTCACTTTTATCAAGGACGTCTGAATATACGTCCTTGCTTTTATGTATTCGAAAATTGTAATACTGTAAATTTCTGTCATTTTGTAAAATAAACAATTTCAATAAATAAACAAAACTGAATAAAAAACAGTCATGTAGTAAATAAAATATCCTGCAAACCGCCACAAACATCAAATATTATAAGAGGTGCATATTTCATTTTCACGTTAAAATGATGCACCCACAATACTACAACTTATTGTAATAAAAAAAAACAGATTTTCTCCATTCGATATTATATTGATGCCTACAATACTTCAACTTTCTGTAATTTAACCTAAAGTATATAAGAAAAAGCAGATTTTCTTCATTCGACATTATATCGATGGCCCAATGCTCCAACTTTCTGTAATTTAACCTATAATATATAAGAAAAAACAGATTTTCTTCATTCGATATTAAATCGATGCCCGCAATACTTCAACTTGCTGTAATTTAACATGAAATATATAAGAAAACGCAGATTTTCTTCATTCAATATTATATCGATGCCCGCAATACTATAACTTGCTGAAATTTAACCTAAAATATATCAAAAAAAGCAGATTGTCTTCATTCGATATTATATCAATGGCCGCGATATTTCAACTTTCTGTTATTTAATCTAAAATATATGAGAAAAAGCAAGTCTTCTTCATCGGACATTATATCGATGCCCGTAATACTTCAACCTGCTGTAATTTAATCTAAAATATATAAGAAAAGGCATTTTTTCTTCATTCGATATTATATCGATGCCCGCAATACGTCAACTTGCTGTAATTAAACATAAAATATAAGAAAAGGCAGATTTTCTTCATTCCATATTATATTGATGCCCGAACACTTAAACTTGCTGTAATTTAACCTGAAATATGTAAGAAAAGGCAGATTTTCTTCATTCGATTTTATATCGATGCCCGCAATACTTCAACTTTCTGTTATTTAACCTAAAATATATATAAGATAAAAGCAGACTTTCTTCCTTCGATATTATATCGATGCCCGCAATGCTTCAACTTGCTGTAATTTAACATGAAATATATAAGAAAAGGCAGATTTTCTTCATTCGATATTATATCGATGGCTGCAATACTTCAACTTTCTGTAATTTAACCAAAAATATATAATAAAAGGCAGATTTTCTTCATTCGATATTATATCGATGCCCGCAATACTTCGAAAAAGCAGATTTTCTACATTCAATAATATATCAATGCCCGCAATACTTCAACTTGCTGTAATTTAACATGACATATATAAGAAAAGGCAGATTTTCTTCATTCGATATTATATCGATGGCCACAATACTTCAACTTTCTGTAATTTAACCTAAGATATATAAGAAAATCAGATTTTCTTCAGTCAATATTATATCGATGCCCGCAATACTTCAACTTGCTGCTTTTTAACCTGAAATATATAAGAAAAGGCAGATTTTCTTCATTCGATATTATATCGATGCCCGCAATACTTCAACTTACTGTAATTTAACCTTAAATATATAACAAAAGGCAGATTTTCTTCATTTGATATTATATCGATGCCCGCAATACTTCAACTTTCTGTTATTTAACCTAAAATATATAAGATAAAAGCAGATTTTCTTCATTCGATATTATATCGATGCCAGCAATTCTTCAACTTTCTGTAATATAACATGAAATATATAAGAAAAGGCAAGTTTTCTTCATTCGATATTATATCGATGGCTGCAATACTTCAAATTCTGTAATTTAACCTAAAATATATAAGAAAAGGCAGATTTTCTTCATTCGATATTATATCGATGCCCGCAATAATTCAATTCTGTTATTTAACCTAACATATATCAGAAAAAAGCAGATTTTCTTCATTCAATAATATATCGATGCCTGCAATACTTCAAGTTGCTGTAATTTAACATGACATATATAAGAAAAGGCAGATTTTCTGCATTCAATATTATATCGATGCCCGCAATACTTCAACTTTCTGTAATTTAACCTAAAATATATACGATAAAAGCAGCTTTCCTTCCTTCGATATTTTATCGATGCCCGAAATACTTCAACTTGCTGTAATTTAACACGAAATATATAAGAAAAAGCAGATTTTCGTCATTCGATATTATATCGATGGCTGCAATACTTCAACTTTCTGTAATTTAACTAAAAATATGTAACAAAAGGCAGATTTTCTTCATTCGATATTATATTGATGCCTGCAATACTTCGAAAAAACAGATTTTCTTCATTCAATAATATATCAATGTCTGAAATACTTCAACTTGCTGTAATTTAACATGACATATATAAGAAAAGGCAGATTTTCTTCATTCGATATTATATCGATGGCCACAATACTACAACTTATTGTAATAACAAAAAACAGTTTTTCTTCATTCGATATTATATTGATGCCTGCAATACTTCAACTTTCTGTAATTTAACCTAAAGTATATAAGAAAAAGCAGATTTTCTTCATTCGATATTATATCGATGGCCCAATACTCCAACTTTCTGTAATTTAACCTATAATATATAAGAAAAAGCAGATTTTCTTCATTCAATATTATATTGATGCCCGAAATACTTCAACTTGCTGTAATTTAACATGAAATATATAAGAAAACGCAGATTTTCTTCATTCAATATTATATCGACGCCCTCAATACTATAACTTGCTGAAATTTAACCAAAAGCAGATTTTCTTCATTCAAAATTATATCGATGGCGGCGATATTTCAACTTTCTGTAATTTAATCTAAAATATATGAGAAAAAGCAGATCTTCTTCATCAGACATTATATCGATGCCCGCAATACTTCAACATGCTGTAATTTAATCTAAAATATATAAGATAAAAGCAGATTTTCTTCATTTGATATTATATCGGTGCCCGCAATACTTCAACTTCCTGTAATTTCACATGAAATATATAAGATAAAAGCAGATTTTCTTCATTTGATATTAAATCGGTGCCCGCAATACTTCAACTTCCTGTAATTTCACATGAAATATATAAGAAAAAGCAGATTTTCTTCATTCAATATTATATCGATGCCCTCAATACTATAACTTGCTGAAATTTAACCAAAAGCAGATTTTCTTCATTCAATATTATATCGATGGCGGCGATATTTCAACTTTCCGTAATTTGATCTTAAATATATGAGAAAAAGCAGATCTTCTTCATCAGACATTATATCGATGCCCGCAATACTTCAACATGCTGTAATTTAATCTAAAATATATAAGATAAAAGCATATTTTCTTTATTCGATATTATACTGATGCCCGCAATACTTCAACTTGCTGTAACTTAACATGAAATATATAAGAAAAGGCAAATTTTCTTCATTCGATATTATATAGATGCCTGCAACACTTCGAAAAAGCAGATTTTCTTCATTCAATAATATATCAATGCCTGCAATACTTCAACTTGCTGTAATTTAACATGACATATATATAAAAAAGGCAGATTTTCTTCATTCGATATTATATCAATGGCCACAATTCTTCAATTTTCTGTAATTTAACCTAAAATATATAAGAAAAAGCAGATTTTCTTTAGTCAATATTATAACTATGCCCGCAATACTTCAACTTGCTGCTTTTTAACCTGAAATATATAAGAAAAGGCAGATTTTCTTCATTCGATATTATATCGATGGCCGCAATACTTCAACTTTCTGTAATTTAACCTAATATATATAACAAAAGGCAGATTTTCTTCATTAGATATTATATCTATGCCCGCAATACTTCAAATGCAACCTTCTGTTATTTAACCTAGAATATATAAGAAAAAGCAGATTTTCTTCATTTGATATTATATCGATGCCCACAATACTTCAACTTCCTGTAATTTCACATGAAATATATAAGAAAAGGCAAATTTTCTTCATTCGATATTATATCGATGGCCGCAATACTTCAAATTTCTGTAATTTAACCTAAAATATATAAGAAAAGGCAGATTTTCTTCATTCGATATTATATCGATGCCCGCATTACTTCAATTCTGTTATTTAACCTAAAATATATCAGAAAAAGCAAATTTCTTCATTCGATATTATATCGATGCCTGCAATACTTCGAAAAAGCAGATTTCTTCATTCAATAATATATCAATGCCCGCAGTACTTCAACTTGCTGTAATTTAACATGACATATATATAAAAAAGGCAGATTTTCTTCATTTGATATTATATCGATGGCCACAAAACTTCAACTTGCTGCTTTTTAACCTGAAATATATAAGAAAAGGCAGATTTTCTTCATTCGATATTATATCGATGCCCGCAATACTTCAACTTTCTGTAATTTAACCTTAAATATATAACAAAAGGCAGATTTTCTTCATTCGATATTATATCGATGCCGGCAATACTTCAAATGCAACCTTCTGTTATTTAACCTAGAATATATAAGAAAAAGCAGATTTTCTTCATTCGATATTATATCGATGCCTGCAATACTTCAACTTGCTGTAATTTAACATGAAATATATAAGATAAAAGCAGATTTTCTTCATTTGATATTATATCGGTGCCCGCAATACTTCAACTTCCTGTAATTTCACATGAAATATATAAGAAAAGGCAAATTTTCTTCATTCGATATTATATCGATGCCCACAATACTTCAACTTTCTGTAATTTAACCTAAAATATATATGAAAACTTAAGGCAGATTTTCTTCATGAATTGTATAGCCGAAAACATGTGATACTCTATATGTTAATATTTTTTAAAGTTGTAAAGTTGCAGTTGGAAATATCTATATTATCTTTCAAAATACAGAAATAAGGGGACGACCAGTTGATTTTCAGGGGTGGGAATTTTGTAAATAAATAATTTAATCTTGGTCTCAGCTTGGACTTATATTAGCCGAGAGGAAACAAATAAATATTTTAACCCGACTTGTCGTGGAAATGAATAATTTATTTGTTCGAAATTTTCATGAAAATAAATGATATTTCTAGGCAAAGAAAACGGGCAAATATATCTACAAAATGTGGTCTTTTGAATGAAAGTAGTAAACGCAGGTTACACGATGCACGCAATGAACGGAGAATGTTACACGATACACGCACACGCTTAATTTACACGACGAGTGCACACGATGAGCGCTAATTTGGGAATGTTGAACGTTTCCATTGCTGTAACATTAAAGCAGTCAGGGCTCTATGACAGGTCAGAGCAGTCAGGATTCTATGACTGGTTAGAGCGGTCAGGGCTCTATGACCAGAACAGGTCAGAGCAGTCAGGGCTCTACGACCAGAACAGGTCAAAGCAGTCAGGATTCTATGACCAGCACAGGTCAGAGCAGTCAGGGCTCTAGAACAGTTCTAAAGTTAAATTAGAGTAGCTTTTATGACTGCTCTATGACTGGTCTAAGTTAACTTGAAAACGGTCCTAAGTTAACTTAGAAGAGCTTTTATAACTTGGCGAGAGGTTATGTCTGCACCCTACTGTACGTTGTCGGATCTTTTTTGCGCAGTTTACATTAGTTTTATATCCCCATTATATACATGTATTTATTATTCATTCAATCTTATTAACAGACTACTTTCTTAGCTAGGAGGCATTGCTTTGTGTCAGCTGACACCTGAACAAAGCATCTTGTCCCAGTTCAAAAAGCATGTCTACCTGTTTTCAGTGTAATGTTGGTAATGAAAAAAATACCCTCATAAGTTATTCGAATATTCATTTGGATTTATAATTTGTGCTACTTACAGTATCCACATATTTTAGATGTTCCTCATATCTACACCTAAATAATTTCCGATTTCAGAACTGTGAAAATGTCATATATAAGATGCCAAACTGTGTAGAATGTAATAAATTTGTGTCAGTTTTATGCATTTTTACCTGAAATTAATTTTCTATTATTGTGAATCATTGCATTTCTATGTTTATTAGACTTCTATATCACTGATTTCTAATATTTAATTACAAAGATCTGGCTGAATTAATTATAACTAAGTAACTTCCACTATTATAAATTTTGATGACACAATATCAGCATACAATATAATATATTGTTAAAATGTATGCCTAAGATTGGGAGGTTAAATAAATTGATTGAATATTGTTTACTGTCTACTGAGCAATATCTCAGCTATATCAAGACGAGAACAAGTTTTTAATAAATAATCTCTTTGTGGTATGGAAAGAGTCATGGGACGGGAAATTCTGACTGCCACTGGAAACGTAGGGTAAAATCGAAAGGGGCGGGGATTTAGCCTTGTAGCCAATCACCTACGGATCACTCAAAAAGAGCTTGCTACAAGGGCTCTTTAACGTGCAGGAAGCGTGGCATTTCTTCAAACACATTGACCTAAGTTTACATCCCATGAAAAAAAAATAAATGCAATTATAACTAACACGTTTGAAAATAATATTCAAAATGAAAGGACATCTTGATTTATGTTACTTCATTTACAACGTTTTTCTGTAAATATAATATTACATTTTGTACGTTACCGTTGCTGTTTTGTGCAACTCGATATCAGTAAAACAATCAAAATTCGTATTTGAGAAAAAAAAAATTCAGTAACAAGCATTTTCTGTACAAAGACTTGTTATATAAAATTTGAAAATGTGGATGAAAGGATACTTTTTTGATAATGAATCTGCTTATACATGTTTTTGTTATTGGTCTACCATATGTTTAGATTTGAAGTTCACTTAAAAGAGAAAGATTTTGGAATGCCATCTTCTGACACTTTATTCCGACGCAAAGTTATTTAAAACGACAGTCAATATTTTTAGTTTTGTGTATTGACTTTTTCACTTATCAAATGCAATCTTAGATACATCTGTTGAGTGTTTGAAATATAAAATACGTGTGGGCTTTAAAGAATATATGTAAAACTTACATATCACAGATAACACAACAGCGGCTATGATAACGGCAATTAAAATTAGTACGAAAATTACACAGACAATAACACTACATGTAGATCCTCGTCGAAATCTGTCTCCAATTCCATAACGAGACAATCTACCTTCATCATGTTTTTGAGATGAGTGTCTTGAATAATTTCCATCTGATGGAATTGAATCCAGCACAAATTCCTCTCCATGTCCATTGTATAAACGATAAACATCGTGGTGGTTGGGTAATTCTATTGTATTGTTAGAGCCTGTAACAGGATATTCACGATAATTGCCACTTTCATCCAAGGAATTGTTACTGTTATACAGGGCTGTCATGTGTGGCCACTAAAATATACAGTAGTTGATATTTCATAAGGATAATTCTGACTTATTACAATACAAACACAT